>JAJPUD010002726.1:61754-200629 GCA_023553655.1 Myrmecobius fasciatus | reverse complement strand
AAAGAGGGGAGGGAGATGAGCACTGTGTAAATCTTACTCTCATCAGGTTGGGCTCTAAAAGTGTATATCAGACATTTGATTTCACATAGAAACTTGTCTGTTGCTAGAGGGAAGTGGGAGGGAAAGGAGGAAAAGTAAGGGACAAACTAATAGAAGGGAAAATAGAAGAATCAGGGGAAAGGAGTAAAAACAGGGGGAGGGGATCTAAAGGGTAGAGTATTGTTTGGGGGAGAGGGTCATCAAAAGCAAAGTACCTAGGTGGGGGGAAGGGAGAAAGGGGAAAGGAAAGGGGAAAACATAACTTGGGTAAATAAGATGGCAGGAAATAAAGAATTAGTTATTCTAACTGTGAATGTGAATGGGATGAACTCTTCCATAAAGCGGAAGCGGATTTCAGACTGGATTAAAAACCAGAATCCCACAATATGTTGTCTACAAGAAACACATTTGAAACATAGTGACACATATAGGATGAAAGTAAACGGCTGGAGCAGAAAATATTATGCTTCAGGTGAACAAAAAAAAGCAGGGGTAGCAATCCTTATCTCAGATCAAGTAAAAGCCAAGATAGATCTAATCAAAAGAGATAAGGAAGGAAACTATATTTTATTAAAGGGTACCATAGATAATGTAGCAATATCTATACTAAATATATATGCACCAAGTGCAATAGCACACAAATACCTAGGGGAGAAATTAAGAGAGATGCAAGAAGAAATAGACAGCCAAACGATACTAGTGGGGGATCTCAACCTTGCTCTCTCAGAATTAGATAAATCAAACTACAAAATAAACAAGAAAGAAACTAGGGAGATAAACCAATTGTTAGAAAAGTTAGGTATGATAGATCTATGGAGAAAGTTGAATGGAGACAGTAGAGAGTTTACTTTTTTCTCAGCAGTCCATGGAACATATACAAAAATTGACCATGTATTAGGGCATAAAAACCTTAAAATCAAATGCAGAAAGGCAGAAATAGTAAATGCATCCTTTTCAGATCATGATGCAATAAAAATCACATGCAATATAAGGCCAGGAGAAAATAAACCAAAAGCTAATTGGAAATTAAATAATCTAATCCTGAAGAATGAATGGGTGAAAGAGCAAATCATAGACACAATCAATAATTTCATCCAGGAGAATGACAATAAGGAGACAACATAGCAAAATTTGTGGGATACGGCCAAAGCGGTTTTAAGGGGCAATTTTATATCTCTAGATGCTTACTTGCATAAAATAGAGAAAGAAAAGATCAATGAATTGGGCTTATTATTAAAAAAAACTAGAAAAAGAACAAATTAAAAACCCTCAATTAAATACCAAATAGGAAATTCTAAAAGTAAAAGGAGAAATTAATAAAAATCGAAAATAAGAAAACTATTGAGTTAATAAATAAAACTAAGAGTTGGTTCTATGAAAAAACTAACAAAATAGATAAGCCTTTAGTTAATTTGATAAGAAAAAGGAAAGAGGAAAATCAAATTGTTAGTCTCAAGAATGATAAGGGAGAACTTTCCTCCAATGAAGAGGAAATTAAAGCAATAATTAGGAGTTACTTTGCCCGACTTTATGCCAGTAAGTTTGAAAATCTGAATGAAATGGAGGAATATCTACAAAAATATAGATTTCCGAGGTTAACAGAAGAGGATATAAATTATTTAAATAGTCCCATATTAGAAAAAGAAATAGAACAAGCCATTAACCAACTCCCTAAGAAAAAATCTCCAGGGCCAGATGGATTTACATGTGAATTCTACCAAACATTCAAAGAACAATTAATTCCAATACTACACAAACTATTTGAGAAATTAGGGACAGAAGGTATACTGCCAGAATCCTTCTATGAGACCGATATGGTGCTGATAGCTAAACCAAGTAGGGTAAAAACAGAGAAAGAAAACTATAGACCAATTTCCCTAATGAATATTGATGCAAAAATTTTAAATAAGATTTTAGCAATAGATTACAGAAAGTCCTCCCCAGGATAGTACACTATGACCAAGTAGGATTTATACCAGGGATGCAGGGCTGGTTCAATATTAGGAAAACTATCAGCATAATTAATTATATTAATAACCAAATTAACAAAAACCATATGATTATCTCAATAGATGCAGAAAAAGCCTTTGACAAAATCCAACACCCTTTCCTATTAAAAACACTAGAGAGTATAGGAATAAATGGGCTTTTCCTTAAAACGATCAGTAGCATCTATTTACAACCATCAGCAAGCATCATATGTAATGGAGACAAACTAAAACCATTCGCAATAAGATCAGGAGTGAAACAAGGCTGCCCACTGTCACCATCACTATTTAATATTGTATTAGAAATGTTAGCTTTAGCAATAAGAGAAGAAAAAGAGATAAAAGGAATCAGAGTAGGTAATGAAGAAACCAAATTATCACTCTTTGCAGATGACATGATGGTATACTTAGAGAACCCTAGAGATTCAACTAAAAAACTACTAGAAACAATTCACAACTTTGGCAAAGTTGCAGGATTCAAAATTAATCCACATAAATCATCAGCATTTTTATATATTACCAACAAAGTTCAGCAGCAGGAGATACAAAAAGAAATTCCATTCCAAATAGCAGATGATAGGATAAAATATTTGGGAATCTATCTGCCAAAGAAAAGTCAGAAACTATACGAACTAAATTACAAAACACTTTCCACACAAATAAAATCAGACCTAATCAATTGGAAAAATATTAAGTTCTTATGGGTAGGCAGAGGGAACATAATAAAAATGACAATACTACCCAAACTAATCTACTTATTTAGTGCCATACCAATAAAACTCCCAAGAAATTATTTTACAGATCTAGAAAAAATAGTAGCAAAGTTCATTTGGAAGAACAAAAAGTCAAGGATTTCAAGGGGATTAATGAAAAAAAAAGGCAGATGAAGGTGGCTTTGCTGTACCAGATCTGAAACTATATTATAAAGCAGCGGTCATCAAAACCGTTTGGTACTGGATAAGAAATAGAGCAGTCGATCAGTGGCACAGGATAGGTTATCAGGACAACCTAGGCATTAACCTTAACAATCTAGTGTTCGATAAACCCAAAGACCACAGCTTTTGGGATAAATACTTTCTATTTGGCAAAAACTGCTGGGAAAATTGGAAACTAGTGTGGAAGAAATTGGGGCTTGACCCATACCTAACACCACATACCAAGATAAGATCTAAATGGGTTCATGATCTAGATATAAAGAGGGACTTTGTAAGCAAGTTAGAGGAACGTAATATAGTTTATCTCTCAGACCTGTGGAGATGGAACAAATTTATGTCCAAAGAAGACTTGGAACTCCTAATTGAACACCAGATGGATAATTTTGACTATATTAAGTTAAAAAGTTTCTGTACAAACAAAACAAATGCAGACAAGATTAGGAGGGAAGCATCTAATTGGGAAATCATCTTTACATTTAATGGTTCTGATAAAGGCCTCATTTCTAAAATATATAGAGAATTGTCTCATATATATAAGAATTCAAGCCACTCTTCAATAGATAAGTGGTCAAGGGATATGAACAGACAATTTTCAGATGATGAAATTAAAACCATCTCTAGTCATATGAAAAGTTGCTCCAAATCACTATTGATCAGAGAAATGCAAATTAAGACAACTCTGAGATACACCTGTCAGATTGGCTAAAATAACAGGAAAAGATAACGATGAATGTTGGAGGGGATGTGGGAGGGCTGGGACACTAATACATTGTTGGTGGAACTGTGAACGGATCCAACCATTCTGGAGAGCAATTTGGAGCTATGCTCAAAAAGTTGTCAAACTGTGCATGCCCTTTGACCCAGCGGTGTTTCTACTGGGCCTGTATCCCAAAGGGATCTTAGAGGAGGGAGGGGGACCCACATGTGCAAGAATGTTTGTGGCAGCCCTTTTTGTAGTGTCTAGAAACTGGAAACTGAAGGGATGCCCATCAATTGGAGAGTGGCTGAATAAATTATGGTATATGAATGTTATGGAATATTATTGCTCTGTAAGAAACGACCAACAGGACGATTTCAGAGAGGCCTGGAGGGACTTGCATGAACTGATGCTGAGTGAAACGAGCAGAACCAGGAGATCATCATGCACAGCAACAACAGTATTACATGATGATTAATTCTGATGGACATGGCTCTCTGCAATAAAGAATTGTCTCAAATCAGTTCCAGTTGTTCACTGAAGAAAACCATATACACCCAGAAAGAGGGAAATGAAATATGGACCACAACGTAACATTTTCATTATCTCTATTGACATTTGCTTGCATTGTGTTGCCTTTCTCTGATTCTTTTTTTTCTTGTAGATAGGATTTTTCTTGCATAACTTCTCAAGCATTTCAACATTATTAGCATGTAGTGGACTTCCTGCCATCTAGGGGAGGGGAGGGGACTGGGGGTAAAATTTATATTGGAAAGCTTTGTAAAGATCAAGTTTGGGGAACTACCCATACATATGTTATACAAATAAAAAGCTTAAAATAAAAATAAAAAACAAAACAAAACAAAACAAAAAGATTATATGATGATCAATTCTGATAGACTCGGGTCTTCTCTGCTATGCAGTGATCCAAGAGAATTCCAATATATTTGAGATAAAAAAGTACTATCCATAACTAGAGAGAAAACCAAGGAAATTGAATAGGGATAGAGGCATCCTATTTTCACCTTTTTTTATTTTGTTTGCTTTTTTCCTCATTGTTTTTTCCATTTGTTCTGATTTTTCCTTCATAACATGACTAATATGGAAATGTTTTTTAAAATGTTTAAAAATGTATTTTAAAATACAAGAAAAAATTAGCTCAACTCCGACCTTCTTCAGGTTTTTCTGAGCTCCCTTTACTTCTTGTGCATTCCTCTGAGAGTCCCTGTCATCTACTCTGTACACAAAATGTTCCATCTGAATCTTAAAATTGCAGTAAAAATTTTGGGACATCTTGAATTTATTGTCTAAATTCTTTTTTCATATTAGATTACAGAGACAATTTCAATTGTTATTTGTGATTGTTGTTTTTGTAGTTTTAACTTTGTATCCTTAGCACTTAGCCCAGAGCTTGATGTATTCAAAGTGTTTCATAAATGTTTGCTCATTAATTGGATTATGGGCAGAATAATCATGCTATTTGGGAACTAGTTGGGGAAAAAAGCTTAAGAAAATATTAGAGAAAATGTTGATAATGCAAATTTATTTTTCAAGTGTATTGTGTTACATTATTTGTCAGAGAGCTGAGTATTAAATGTTTATCAGCACATCCCTGACCAGAATCCAAGTTCTTTTTGATGCTAAGCCTAGCATACTGTGTTTTCACTCTAGGTTCAGAATTTAAAGCCCCTCACAACAACTGGAGTTATTCTATGTCTATGTCTTCCATTTCATTAACCAAAAATTCCTATGTAAGAAAAGAAGGCTTTATTAAAATAATTGAAGGAATTAAATGGGAATAAAGAAAAATATATATGTAATTTGACTGTACATTGTGATATGGGAACCAAGATAGACAATTTCCATCCAGTAGGATAGCCAATTTCTATTTTACCAAGACACTGAGGAACTCCTAGGATTGGAGAGATAATGTCATTTCTTGGTTCTGAGGTTGTGAGTATAGTTAGGGAAGGAAAGGAACTAAAGTTAGGTGGAATTATAGAGAAATGGAGTGATTGGAAGTAGAACTTGAGTTCTGACTGTAACTTCTCCCTTTTATTTTTGAGAAAGTGTTAACTCATGAATAAATGTTTAAATGCCCTGGTTAGTTTTTTCCTGCCAAAAAACATAATAGTCCATAGATATAGGGAGAGAATCTAGCTTATTAAAAACTGAGGAAGTTTTTGGGAAAAAAAAGGATGAGTAACGAAATTATTATCAAAAAGAGAGGGAGAAAGAATAGAAATTGTCTATACATAGTTGTTATTTAATTAATGTTTCTTCACTTAAAATACTTTTTTTGGATTTTAGGAAACTCTCCTCAATGGTAAATCTTTGATTTCATAACACCAAACATCTGGATTTATATCTAAAACTTTCAGCCAATTATCAATATATTTTGATTATACAGTGATCAAACATCTGGCTTTTGAGACTACTAATAACCAGAATGCTTTTCCATTTTTATCCAGGTGTTTGGCAGCCTGCAATTTGTGAACTATCCAGTTACCCAGCAGGAGAACCTAACAGTTTGGTGTCTTTGTGAGCATTTCAGCATCTCTCAGTGTTTTGTTACTGTATTAAAATTATTTGGATCATTTACATAACAGGTGGGAAAAACATCACAGCTTTCATAAATCTCAGTGATAATATAGACCTTATTATACTCTATTGCACAAGATTCATAAATCATGCAATTTGTTTTACTGGCATAAGTATGGATTTCGAACCTTTAGGAATAAACTAGTCCGAATATTAGAAAGGATGAAGCAAAGATTTTTTTTTTTTTTGCCAGTGAAGTTAGGCAAACTAAACTTCCTGACAAAGTCATTCAGTCTCTTGCTTAAGAGTCTGACTGAAGAAAAAATTAAAGAGGAGACAACATTGGATGTGTAGTAAGGGTAGATATTTTTCTCTCTCAACTTATTCATTGTATCATGTTCCCTCTTTATTTCCTCTTCAAGTATGCCTTATGCTAAAGCTAAAATCTCTAGTACAATATTGAATAATCGAAGTGATAATGAGCAACTTGTTTCATCCTGGATCTTATTGGGAATGCTTCTGGTTTATTCCCATTACATATAATGCTTGCTGATGGTTTTAAATACATCTCCTCTTAATATTTCCAAGAGGCCACCAAGATAACATTCAAAAGTAAAGAATTAGATAATTTACTTCTAACACTCAACACTTGGAAAGCATAGTAGCTATCTGGAATAAGGTCATAGGTTCATAACTATAGAACTAATGGAGACTTGGGATCATGAAGTTCATTTTCATTTTAATAGATGAAAAAACTGGGGCTCAATATGTTAAGTGATGTGTACAAGGTCATACACATAGTCAATCATAGAAAAGGTCTTCTTCCTCTCAATTCATGCCTGCTTCTGCTAGGAAGAGTTCTATCTGGGTAAATTCTGAGTAGTAAATAGCTGTTAACAAATGTTTCTCACAAGTTCTCACAAGTATTCCCAAGTAATGTACATTGATGGTTAACTGAATGTTGTCTAATGGAGGTTTTGTAGATATATTAGTCAACAGGTAAGAATTGCTTATGATTAGTAAATAACTTATTTAAATGATCAGAAATGATATTTAAAGTGGTTTTCAAGTGTGCTTGAAAATAGCTACATTCTTGAATAGCCTGCAAACATATGTATCTCCTTGTAATTTTTGTTATCATTCATTTATTCAGATACCTCTGAGAATCAACACAGGTAAGTATGAGCCCTATTCATATTCAGAATTCTGAAATAAAACAGGTCCAAGTCATTCAGACTCCCTTTCAGTTAGATTCCAAAAGACTTTTTGTGAAGCCCAGCCACAAGACAAGAAGAATCCAGACCACTGAGCCCAGATGCCTGAAGAGATAACTAGCTGAAGTATAGAGCTTTAAATCTCTGATCAGACAAAGTGCATGAGACAGATGTGCTTTGCCTTGAGCAAACCCACTCTGTGAAGATCTGAAATCACACAAAAGATTGCTTAGGAGATGATCATGCATCATATGAATGAATCTTAACTTCAGGAGATTTCATGGGAGATTCCTTTAAGGAAAAAGGGAGATATGCCCCAAATGAGAGTTGACTGTTGTTCAGTGTGTGTGTGTGTGTGTGTGTGTGTGTGTGTGTGTGTGTGTGTGTGTTGTGTGTGACTGTTGCTACTGATTAACAACACAGATCTTTCTGAAGATCTTGACTGGCAAGACCATCACCCTTCAAGTACAACCCTGTGATAGTACTGAGAATGGCAGCGGAAAATGATCTTTGCTAACTGGAATCTTGTCTGACTGCAATATTTAGAAAGAATCTACCCTGTACTTGGTCCTGCATTTGAAAAGAAGTGTCTAAATTCCCTATAGTTTCTTTCAAGCTTTTGAGTAATTTCACTGTACTTTTCATTCAATAAAATTGTAGCATTATCCCCCTCCAAAAAAAGAAAAGAAAAGAAAAAGTCCATCCTAGTATATCTAGAACATGACCCTAAAAAAACTATGGAAGACATCTGTGGAATGAAGTGAATTGTAGCAGACCTAGAAGTACCAGAATAAGTGGAAGAAAAAAAAAAGAAATACAAATGGAAGAAAAAGGATTGAATTTGTTTGGCAGATGGCCGGGGAATGAAGTGATGTGGCTAGATTTGGTCTTTGATATAGTAGGTAATTGAAGCAGTGACCAATAAGGACAGGAGGGGTGGTTCCTGGGATGGTAAAATTGCCTTTAGGATTGTCACTTCTTCTTGCATCAAGACCCATTGGCTGAAAAGAAGAGGGCTGGGGATTAAGGTGAAGAGCATTTGGAACCAGGCAATGCAGTAGGAATTAGAAAAGGCCATTAGATTTGACACTGAATCAATCATTAGTAACCAAAGAGAAGCGCTTGAGTTGAATGGAAAAAATGGAAGAGAGATTATAGAAAGTTGAATAGAGTAAGAGAGAATAATAATAGAAATGAGTGCTATTGCTAGTAGTAGTAGTAGTAGTTTTATAACTAACATTTATATATGACTGTTTTCGAAGAGATATATAAATATGTATGTATGTATATACATACACACACTATATATATATATACATACACACACTATATATAGTATATATATATACATATAATGGGGTGTGTGTGTGTGTGTGTGTGTGTGTGTGTGTGTGTGTGTAAAGTGAATTTCTTTCAAGGAATATTTTTTGTTTGTATTTGTATTTTGAGTTTTTGTTTGTTTTTTGCTTTTCTTTGGATCCTAAGCATTTAGCTTTGTTTTGTTTTGTTTTTGTTTTGGGGTTTTGTTTTTATTTTGTTTTTAACTTTTTTTGTATTCCTAGCATTTAGCATGATGCCTAGAACACAGAAGTGTTTAATAAAATCTTGCTGATTGACTGAATGAATGAATTATCCTCATTTTGCAGAACAAAAAATTGTGAGCAAAGTTAAATAAATTGTGTAGGTAGCACAAGTAAGTGTTTGGTATGGGATTTGAACTCAGCATTACCTGAGTTTAACACTATTCACTATGCCACCAATTTTCCCAAGTATTAAGAGAAGAATATAATGGAAGAGTGCATAGGTCTCTGCCTTGTGTCATGTGTATGACATTTTATTCCTCATTCCTGGTGATAATCATCAGAGGACAATACATCTTTCTCTGGACCAAAGCCAGCTTGTCTAGCCCTTTACCTGAAAGGAAATAAGGCAACTTTCCAAGTTATGTGGAAAAAGTTGGGGGGAGGCAGGGGAGCAGGCTTGGAATGAGGTGCAGAGAAGGACAGATTTCCTGAACGTTTTAGTTTCCATTGTCCTGTGCTTTATTGGGCCAGTGGGAGCCACATGAGGACATGAGTGATGAGTGAAATAAAGCCATTTAAACTTTTCCCCCAATTTTGTTTGTAATTGACAATTTCCAACAGAGATTAAATTAATATTTGTATCCTTCAATATAATTTTTTTTCTGTCCCAAGGACAATACATTAAGAGCTTTTCACTTTGGAAAGCCTTCCCCTCACTATGTGAAGACATTGACCAGATGATGACATCTTAGAATAGAATGAATGCTTTATAATTTACAGTAGATTTTCTTCACAGTTATCTTGAGAGGAAAGCAAGTACAAATATTATGAGCTCCATTTTAAGTGATTTGGTAACGTTCATCTGCCTAGCAGGAGGCCAGTCGGGTCCCAAGTGCTGTGCTCACTCTATCCTGCCTCTACTGCTCACAAAGGACAAAGGTGTTTCTATCTTCTATTATTTTTCTCTCTTAAAAACAAACCCAGAACCTATATGAACACAATTACAAAACACTCCTCACACAAATAAAGTCAGATCTAAACAATTGGAAAAATGTCAATTGTTCATGGGTAGGCTGAGCTAATATAATGAAAATGGCAATTCTGCCTGTGACTCTACTTGTTCAATGCCATACAAATCAAGATGCAAAAAGTTATTTTATATAACTAGAAAAAATAATAATAAAATTCATCTTTAAGAACAAAAAGTCAAGAATATCAAGGGAATTAATGAAAAGAAATACACAGGATGGTGGCTTAGCAGTACCAGACCTAAAACTCTATTATAAAGTAGCAGTCATCAAAACCATTTGATATTGGCTAAGAAATAGAGTGGCAGATCATTGGAATAGATTAGATACACATTAAAAGGGTTTTGCACAAACAAAGTCAACAGAAACAAAATTAAAAGGGAAGTACAAAGCTGGGAAAAATTTTTATAGCCAGTGTTTCTGATAAAGGTTTTATTTCTAATATATATAAAGAATTGTGTCAAATGTATAAGAATACAAGTCATTTCCCAATTGATAAATGGTCAAAGAATATGAAAAGACAATTTTAAGATGATGAAATTAAAGTCGTCTATAGTCATGAAAAAAAATGCTCTAAATCTGTATTGATTAGAGAAATGCAAATTAAACTATCTGAAGTACCACCTCATAACCTCTCAGATTGGACAGGGCTCCCAAGGGAAATAAAACATAATTCTAGAACAAAATGTATTTACAAGTAAATTCCAAAATAATTTTGGAAAATAATTCCAATTTTATTTTTTAAATGTTTAAATAGGTACCAAATTCCTTTTATTTTATTTATTTTATTTTATTTTTGCTATAGATATGGTCCTGGTTTCTTAACCAGGGAATATTGTTTAAAAATAAAGAAACCTATAAACCAAAAAAAGTTTCTTCATTTCATTTTCTATGTAACAATAAAATGTTTATATTCTATATGCACAGAGTGGTGCAATCATCATCAGCTGACTATTGTTCATCACATTTCCCTAAAGTGAATCCAATTTTATGCCAATTTCATTTTCTAAGGAAAGTTTGAAGGAAATCTTAAAACATAGATTTATGTATGACAGTGAAGTTGTCAGTTCTACTTAACATCACTGAACCATATGCTGATCAGAGAACTGCCTTGCCCTACCACTGCCATATGGCAATGATCAGACAGAAATATCCCCCAGTCACAACCAGAAAACCCCTGGAAGAATCATAGAATCATCCCTCCTTTTGTCTGTTGGTCTGTCTGTCTCTCTCTTCCTCTCTGTATCTGCTACTAGAATTAACTATATACTCAAATGAGACTGTTTGGGGACTTGTCTGAAAAGGAGAAAATTGTTTTTACATTCCACCTTCCAGACTCCTGGATTAATTTGCATCTAAATTCCAGAGGTCAGGGAAGAACATCTGGACCTCAGCCCAGTGACCCCAAGCCCTCCAAGGAGAAATTTCAGTAGTAGCTGAAATAACAATGGAAAGCATGTTTTCCTCCCTGATTGACAGATCATGGTTATGTGGAATTTATCTAGCTGTCTAGTAAGGTTATCCTGCAGACTTTCCAGGGTTCGCCTGATATAAATAAAACAAATCATAAAAAGAAAAATCAAAACAAGTGCATATTTGTCTCCAACAGCAGGACAACCACATAAAAGACAAATACTAAAGCACAGTGATTAATAGAAAATTTAAGGACACAGCCAGTAATCATGATTTCTTTGTCAGATTGACTAATTATCTCCTAAACAAACACAAAAGGTATTATAAAATAGAAGGGAGAGCACTTGTAGAGACGTCCAAACACCTGGCATTAAAACTTGGTTCTACCACCTACTTGCTAAATGTGTGACCTTAAGTAAAGCATATTATATTACTGAACTTCAGTTATTTTACCTCTACAATGGAGATGATGATCCCTATCTTAACTCCTGCTCGAAGTTGTTGTGGACGTTAAATGAATTCATATAGATGAAAGTGCTTACTAAATATCAAATGCTAAGCCAATATTTTTGGTTTGGTATTTTAGTGGGTCTGACAATTCATCTGATTATCATTCTCTATCCTCCAGTACAACAAAACTCCTCCCATGTATTTTTATTTTGTGCTATTCATGTCCAATTGTTTCCATAAATCTTCCTCTGACGATCCACTGTATTTCAGAGGACTTCTTCTGGAATATTTGACATTTTAGAGATACCACCTTATTATCTGGGCTGTCTTTTATCTCTTTTTCTTGTGACATGACCAGACTATCTCATTTTTTTTCAGTCATATGCAATCTTTTTTTTTTTTTTGCTTTTTTGCTGAGGCAATTGGGGTTAAGTGACTTGCCCAGGGTCACACAGCTAGGAAGTGTCTGAGACCAGATTTGAACTCAGGTCCTCCTGACTTCAGGGCTGGTGCTCTAACCACTGCGCCACCTGGCTGCCCGATATGCAATCTAATAAAATTGATCTCTTGCCTTTTAAGTGTGCTTTGCATCCCAGCCATACTTGCCCTTCTTATGAAACTTTTACCAGGGTACAATAAGAAAATGACCACTGGAAGTCTACCTAAGGTGCTGATGACCTTCCGCATTTTCTTGTCATCATGATGACATAAGGGGAATTCACAGATCATCCAATGGTTGTCTCTCATTCTCACCATTTGAACAGTCAATATTGTATTTCTTTGATGATATCCTTTATTCTAGTTGTTTATATTTCCTTATTTATTATGCATTTCATATTGTTCATTTTACTGTGTCTTTCAATAAGATACATTTTAAATTCTTTAGAATTGTGTTGTTCCATAACTCATTGCCCCAAATACATTGTACTTAATATGAATTTATATTTATTTTGCATTACATATGAACACATATATGTTCTTTCCTCCAAATAGAATGTAATGTTCAAATAAAAATTCTTCTTTTTCTTTTCAACTTTAGAACCTGACACAGGGATTAGCACATAGTAAACAAAAAATTTTACTGATTGATACATCAACCAGGTAGACTATTGGCATTTTTAAGTGAAATTTGATGAGTGGGAAAACTTAGGGTCATTACAAGATCTCTGAATTTTTCCAAAGTCAGTGTAACCCACTCATACAAATCCTCAATCTGGTATTATTTATGGAAAGAATGCCAATGTGGATGTGATTCAGTTTCTCCATGAGTATGTGGACTCATTGCTCATTGTACAAAAAAACCACAGAGTAAGAATACTAACAATTAAATTATGTTTATAAGTGATCCAAGAACTGTATGAGTCAGCATCTTCTTCAAATACTCTGCTGTCATTACTTGTAGAAGTGGAAGTTCTGAAGGCCACATGGTATTTTGTCAAATTGCCAGACAAACAAATAAGCTAGGGGCCAACCTTCTGGTGGTGAGCTTTTCTGCAGACAACAAACTCAACATGTCCAAGATACAACTTATTCTCTTTCTCCCAAAATACTCCCTTCTTCTTAATTTTTCTATTATTGTTGAATGACTACCACAATCCCAGTCACTCAGGTTTACAACCTAAATGTCAACTTTGACTCCTTACTCTCATCCCCATATCCACTGTGTTGCCAAGTATTGTCTATTGTTTCAGAGCATCTCTCACATCTTCTTCTATCCTGTGACTAACATAGTCTGTGTGCAGACCCTCACCATCTCATGTGTGGATTATTGAAATAGCCTACTGGTCCCATACTTCAAGTTCCTCCCCCTTCTGTTTCATCCTCTGCTCAGCTATTAAACTGATCTTCCTGTAGAGCATATCTGATCATGTAAATTCCCTATGCAATGAACTCCAGTGACTTCCAATTACCTGCACAGTAAAACATAAAATCCTCTGATTAGTTTTTAAAGCTCTTCCTAACCTGGCCCATTCCCATTTTTCTTTTTATTCCTTATTTCTCTATACAATATAGTCACTCAGACTTCCTTGCTGGTCTTCTCTTTGAACAGTCTCCTGTCCCCTACACCTGAAATGCTCTTCCTTTTCACCTCCAACTTCTGACTTCCTTCAAAATTTGCTAAAAATCTCACCTTCTTCACGAAGCCTTTCTTGGTCTCCCTCAATACTAATGGCTTTCTTCTGAGATTTTATCCAAATTTCCATGTATTTATCTTGCATGTTAAAATGATTTCCACATCAGGAAAACAGCATTAGAATGTGAGCTCTTTGAAAATGGGAGCTATTTAATGTGGTGGTTGTGGTTTGGTTGTTTTTTTGCCTTTATTTGTGCCCCTAATATTTAGCACATAGTAAACACAACATATTTTTTAATTGTCTTGAGTTAACTAGCCTGATCTATCAACAATATTCTATACAATCTGTCATTCAAAATCTTTACAACTTGGTTAAGACATCTGAGCTTGAGTCCTGACATTCTAGACTTCAAGAACTCAAAAACACCTCTATGCCAGGATGAAGTAACAAGCTCCAATTTCTGTGGAGTCCATCTAAAAAGCTAGTATCAATATAACAGTGATCCAGGTGAGGCTCAGAGGAAATCTGATTGGGTATTGAAAGGATGAAGAGAAAAATGAGCTTGATGCTAAACAAATTTATTAAAAGCCAGTTAAAAGCATCATTGTACAGCTTATTTATCTCTGTGAAAAATGGAGTGGAGAAGGACCCAACCAGGGCCAGTAAATACTAACAAATGAGATGCAGAAGAAAAGCAGCCTGATAAACATTTTGTATCTGCCATATGTACAAATTTAGATTTAAAACTTTCTCTCCTTGATACATTTGGAGGAGGGAATATATTCTCTTTTATTTAATACACTGTCCATTGATTACAAGACTTCTGGGGGGACAGGGGACTGTCACATGGAATAACCTGTTTCCTGGACAAAACTACAGTGGTAATTCAGCTTACTGTCTGGATTTGTTTTCCCTTTATCCCTAACCTACCATCAACTGCCCCAAAGCTGCGTGGTAACTTTTTGGGTCTATATGGATTGAAGAACATTTTATTTATTATGTGTAAAAATCAGTGAGACATAATGGGAAGAGAATTACACTTAGAATCAAGAGAAAGTTCTGATACTAGTTGAATATCTCCAATGAATCAATCAATTAATCAATCTGTGCTAAGTACTGGAGATAGAAAAAAAGGGCAAGACAGTTCTACCTTCACAGAGCTAACAATCTAATGAGAAACATAATATGCACACACACACACATATAGATATAGATATAACAAAGTATGTAGAGGGTAAATAAATAATTAGGGAAGGCACTAGGATTAAGAAAGATTGGTGAAGGCTTCCTATAGAAGGTGGTATTTTAGTTAGGACTCAGCAGAAACCAGGGAAGATAGTGGTTGAAGTGAAATTAGGATAGAATTCTAGATAAACATGGGAAATAAACCAGAGAAAATGACTTTAAAATCTCTTTCAACCTTATTTTGTACATCTATATAATGAAAGTAATGGTAATAATACAAAGTGTTGCTTTCCTCAAAAGGTAAATCACTGTATATGATCATATATTTAGAGCTGGAAGTGATCTTGTTGTTCAGTTGTGTTCAATTCTTCATGACCCTGTGGATTATATTATCCATGCTGTTTTCTTAGTAAAGATGGTGGAGTAATTTGCTATTTTCTTCTTCAATGATTAAAGCCAGCGGGGTTAAGTGGCTTGCCCAGGATCACAGAGCCAGGCTCAGGGCTCTATCCACTGAGTCATCTAACTGCCTCTGGAAGTGAACTTAGAGACCATCTCTTCATTTCATAGATAAGGAAACTGAGGCCTAGAGACATAATATTACTTTTCCAACGTCATAAAGAAGTAAACAAAAGATCTGGGATTTGAGCCCAGTGAAGAACATTTGGATGGTTGAATGAATAAAAAACATTTATTAAGTATTTCCATGTGCCAAGTGCTGTGCTAAGCAGTAGAGGCACAAATACATTTTTAAAAAAAGACTGTCTTTTACTTCTTTAGAATAAGTCCCCAAGGAATTTATATTTTAATAGGAGGAGATTCCACATATAAAGAAGTGATGACCAGGGAAGGATGAAGTCACAGGGATCAGGAATGAGGCCACAGGGATATTTCAATGATGAGTCTATAACAGAAGCAATGGTAGTTTTTTTTTTATTGTTATTGTTCATAAAGCCTGAGATAGAAAGAATGAAAGAAATATAACTAGGGATAGGACAGGGAGATGGCAGATGGTCTGGGGCTTTCACCAATCAGTATAACCCCAGAACTTCAGGGAGTTGGGGAAAGCTGGAAAAGTCCACTGGGACAAAGCAGTGGCAAGAATGGCTTCATGTCAGGAAGTTCCCTGACTCCAAATCTAACCATTTTTCCATTGTACCACCCTTCCTCCCTCTGAACGTGAGTTAATCATTATTTTATAGTGAGGTTGGAAAGAGAGATTCAGTAAGCAAGTTTTGTTCTAATCCACATAACTGCACAGGGAATATTTAACAAAGTTTGCTTCTCTTACAAAAAGTTGGAGGATAGGGAGATATAGAGTTCTACTTTATATTTGACTTTACATATTTATTATCAAATGAGAAAGTATTTATAAAGTATTAAGCACAGCATCTGGAACATAATAAACACTTAATAAATGCCTGTCCTCCTTCCTTCTTCTACTTAATTATATCCACCCAGAATATGATGAAGAGTTCTCTTTATCTATTTCCATACTGGCTCATAGAAAGATAATCTTTACTACATACAGTTAGTTATGTGGCCCTGGACATAATTTTAGAATTAATATAATTTACATCGATTTTGTGAAAGATACTAGGTATTGAGTGGTGAGGTCTATATTTGTTTTGGTTTGGGTTTGTTCTGAACCTAAGTCTTTATTATTGTTATTATTATTATTGTAAGAAATTTTAGAATTTCTCAGGATACACATGATCAACTCTCAATTTAATTCAACAAACATTTATTAAATGCCTGTTCTGTGTCTGACACGATAGGGAGACAGAAATCAAAGCAGAGACCCTTGCATTCCATTGGGGTAAAATAATAATTATACTCACAGAAGCAAATAATAAACGAATATAGAGAGAAGATACTAATAATAGGATTATCAAGAAAGGCTTCACATAGTAGGATTTGGTAGAGCTGATCTTCGAAGGAACTCAGAGGAGGAGGGATCTAGGGGCACTGAAAGTCCATGATCAAACAGGCAATAGAGGTCAGAGGTATAACTTAATCCCAGATTTCCCTGACTCCAAACCTAGTACTCTCTCCACTATGGAATTCTGTCTTACATCCTGATGAAAACAATACCAGTTCAAAGAAACTCAACAAAATGTTTTAGAAACCATTGGTTTATGAAAATTTGTTTCAGAATGGCAAACCTCCTTCAACTTCGGGCTGATTTACCATCTCACTTCTTGCTTCATCATCAAATTTGTGAATTGCTCATCTAATTTCTTATGTAATTGCCAAAGTTTGGCACTTGTAAGTCACTGTCCTTGACTAATTCTTTTTTAATAGCTAAGCACGAATACCCTAACGATTATGACTTATCCAATACCCAACAACATAATGAGAGAATTGGGACTCAAATTTATGTCCCTAAGCTTGGTTGGATATTTAGCCAACTAAATCATCCTGCCAAAGTACTGCCCTATTGAGATCACTGATCACATATATACAGGATGGATGACCAAAATGCAAGGGAGGGAAGATGACAAATTAAGGAGAGGGAGTATGATTGATATTTAGAAAAATACAGGATGTTAACAAGTTATTGGAATAGTCATATGAGGACTACTATTCCTCCTTCCTAGAATGTTAATCCAAAACCTTGCAGAAGAAGGTAAACAGGAACACAAAGGGCTTCAACCCCATGCGATAAAAGGAAGGGGGAAAGAGACATTTAGTCTGAAGAATATTCTTCTTCATGAGGAGAAATATAATAGTTGACTTCAAGTATTTGAAAAGCTGCCTTGCAATAGATATTTGGCTTTTTATGTTTATCCCCATAAAGCATGATTAGGAGAAATGGGTGGGGGAAAAGTCTAACAATTAGAATTGTTCAAAAGGAAAATGTGCTCAGTTGGGAAGTAATGACTTTCCTCTTCCATAGAAGTTTTCAAACAAGGTGTAGAAAATCTCATTAGGATGTAGTTCTAGAAGATATTATTGGTTAGGTACAGGTCAGACTAGGAAAAAGTATCTGGAGTTCTTTTCTAGGGTTTGAAATTCTGGGATTCTGAATGCATTGTGCTGAAGCTTTAATTCAATTTACTTCAACAAACACTTATTAAGCAAGCAACTATTATGTGCCAGGCACAGTACTAGGCCAATAAAAAAAAAGACAAGAGACAAAATAGTCACTGACTTCAAAGAACATTTCATTCTATGGTTAGGAAGGGAGGGGGGAAGTAATACAATGCATACACAGATAAATTTAACCCATAACATATTACTGCCATTACTAAAGCCCTGGTTATCCAGACATGGTTCAATTTTGAAGGTTCTTGAATTATAAATACTCTTTATGGCTCACTTTTTGTTTATCAGAATGTCAGTTCCTAGGAGACAAGGCTGGTTCTGCATTTTTTTGTCTTCCCATCCCCAGAGACTATCACAGAGGAAGCATTTAAGAAACCCTTATTGAATTGAATTGTTAAATTGCCAATCCCAAACCATGGAAACATCTGGACTTAGCTCATATTTAGCTCTTGTGTAAGTATTCTTAATTCCCTTGAAAGATAACTAGACATGGAACATAGCACAAATTCACTGTACACGATAAAGAGCAGAGAAAAAAAACTCACACCCCAGCCCATAGAAAATCAAGAAACTTTCTTCTCTAGAAGATCTATCTCCCCCAGGAATTTAAACAGTTACTAAAGACATATGGCGCCATTCTGGGCTTAAAGCATTCCTCCCTAAGAAGGAAGAGAATTGAACACTACCAATCCCCTTCCTAAGAAGGCTGAGAAAACCAATCACCTACAATTAGTTTTACTTTCTTACAAAATAATTTGAAAAGAAAGAGAACACTAACAATCCTTCAAACAGAAAGCGTTTATTGCTTCCTATGAGCGATTTAGGCATTGTGCTAAGCACCAGAGATATAAAGAAAGACAAAAATAGCCCCTGCCCTTAAGTGGTTTATATTTTAATGGGAAAGACAACATACAAAAATGAGTTTGTACAAAACACTTAAAGTATAGATCAACTTGAGGAATTAGAAAAGGATTCACAGAGAAAGCAAACCCATGTTGGATTCTTAAAGAAGAAAATCATTCTGCAAGGAGAAGATGAAGAGAGGCTACATTGCAGAAATGGAGAGCATTTTGTGAAAATACATGCAGTCAGGAGATGAAATACAAAGGCTGAAAAGAAACTAGTAGTCCAATTTGGCTGAGACAAAGGAAGGATCTGTGGGATAAGATGAAAGAGGAGGTGTCTTCTTCATTTTGAATAATTAAGGAAACCTGTAATCCTCTCCTATAGCATCTCTTCATTTTTCTTTGTTTCATCAAAGATCATTGACAGGAGTTCAGAAATTGCATTCTCAATCTGTGTTCAGTCTTTCAGAGCAAGAATGGAGAAGATGGATGGAAGAATGGCTTAGAGGTGAGAAGTGACAGGGCATGAATGAATATCCAATAGACAGAATGGTAAGAGATTCAAGGACAAAGAGAAATATATTGTTGAATGGGTCAACTATCGAGTTAAAACCATGAAGAGAAAAAGATGAAGCCAGAATAGGGGATTAGGAAAATAGAGTTAAACATTCTGTTTTTCCCACCATCCCCAGTGTATGTAACACTTAGTGCCTGGTATATATTAGATGCTTAATAAATCTTGCTAAACACAATTGTTAAATTTTTGGAGGAACTGTTGTGGTGATGAGGATGAAAAATAAGTTTATAAAGAGGGAGGAGGATGGAGACATGGAAGCACAAAAGATTTTCATGAAAAATAAAAAGGAAATTAGGATCATGAAGGTAGCATAGTTAAAGATGCTAGAGAGATTGAAGTTAAAAGTTTATACCCATTGTGGACACTGAAATGGAGTAAAGCTTTTGGTCATGGTATATGAGGAGGTTGGTAGTATTTTGTGGCATATCAACAGAAATGTTAAATCCAAAAAGAAAGATGCCAGAGATTGAGGTGGAGAGGAAGTACATGAAGTAGTACTTAGCTTGAGAAGGGGAACATTATATAGATACTGGTAGATTACACTGACAATGTTTTATTCCAGAATTATATAGAGTGAGTAACAAAGGGAATAGCAGAAGGAAGGGCTAGAAGTGGCAGGAGAAACAAGAATTAGGTAGAATCTATATTCTCTTGGTTTGTTGTTTCTATTGATATTAGTGGGTATATGAAAAGTTCTCTAGACCAGGTAGAGGGCTCAGTGGTAGGGAGAGAAGAAGGAAGAGTTTATTTCAAGCATCAAGTTGTGAATATAAGGGGGTAGGAATAAATTGCTTTCCATATCTACCTCTCAAAAATCCTATGCTTATCTGTAAAACTAAGTCAGAATCATTTTTTCTCCATGAAATCTTCCCTAAGCACTCCTTTTGACAGTGACCACTATCTCTAAACGCAAAGATTTATTAGTTGAACAGCTTGACTAGAACTTTAAATGCGTAATACTTTGTGACATTAACTTTTGTATTGTGGGTAGCTATTTTTTTTTCCAAGCTGGTTGCTGCAGCAAAAAAAAAAAAGCCTGGAGTCAGGAAAACCTGAGTTCAAATCCATCCTCAAATACTTATTAGCTATGTGACCCTGAACAAGTCACTCAGCATCTGTTTGCCTCAGTTTCCTCATTTGTAAAATGGGAATAATAGGATTTATCTCACAGATTAGTTATGAGGCTCAAATGGGAGTATAATCATCAAGCATTTAGCATAGTGACTGGCATATAGCAAACATTATGTAAATATTAGAATGAATTACTTCACCCTGTTTGCCTCAGTTTCCTCATCTATAAAAGGAGCTGGAGATGTAAATAGCAAACCACTCCAATGTCTTTGCCAGGAAAACCCCAACTGGGATCACAAAGAGTCAGACACAGTGAAATGACTGAATAGCAATAGACTGCAAATATTAGCTATTATTATTATTTAATCAGTAATGCATGTTGTATTATTAGCTGTGGTTATTCTGCCTATTGAGGGCAAAGGCATGTCTTATTCATCTTTGCCTCCCCCACAATGTTTAACACAGTGGTACCCTTGTACGTAATAGATGCACAATAATTCATTGCTGTGTGAAGTCTACAAATAGTTACTGAGGACCTATTATGCACAAAGTACTGTTCAAACTATCATAGAAGACATAATGATGATTAAAGCATGGTCCCTGCTCTCAAGTCATCTACCATCTGAAATTTAAAAATGAATGCTTTTCTATTTAGTAAGAGGTAAATGCCAAATGGAGAAGTGCTATAGATTGAAAATCACACAAAAAATTTATTTAGCATTTATTTAGCAAACAACAGCCTGGTCCAGTGGAAACAGTGTTAAATCTGAAATCAGAGGACCTGCATACAAATCTTACCCTCCAGATTTAGCAGTTCTGTGATGCTGAGCAGTCACTTAAGTTCTTTGGGCCTCGTTTTGTTCATTTATGAAGTGACGGAGTTGAACTAGATGGCCTTTAAAATCCATTCTAGCTTTGCATTTATGAGTCTATGATCCTATCAATGTTTAATTACCCATTTAATTCAAAGCACTTTGTTACATGCTAGAAATACATAGATAGTGACAAGATAGACATTGCAGTCATGGATTTGGTGAGAGGGAGATAAAGAAGATCTTTACTATTTTTTTTCTTTCTTTTTAATAGTATTTTATTTTTCCCCAGTTTCATGTCACAAAAACTTTTAGCATTCATTTTACAAGATTTTGAGTTTCATATTTTTTTCCCTCCCTTGCTTTCCTCTTCCAAAGATGGTATACAGTTTGATGTAGTTTATACAAGGGCTATCATGTAAAACATATTTCCATATTAAACACAGTTGTGAAAGAAAAACAAACCAAAAAAAAAACAAGAAACAATACAGTTAGTGAAAAAATGCTTTGATCTATATTCAAACTCCAGAGTATCTTTCTCTGGATATGGATAGCATTTTCCATTGTGAGTCTTTTGTACTTGTCTTGGATCTTTGTTTTGCTGAGAAGAGCAGAGTTGACCATTGCACAATGTTGTTGATAGTATGTACAATGTTTTCCTGGTTCTGCTCATTTTCCTTTCTATCTACCTATTTATTAATAATAGATTTTTATTTTCAATAAACATGCAAGATCTTTGCCAATTTTTAAAAATAACATTTAATTTATTTGAAATAACCTAATGCAAGGAAAGACTATGATATAGAATAGAATGAGATAAATGTAAAGAAGATATTGAGGAAAGTGGAATGAGAAATTTGGAAAGAAAGAAAATGACCATTTTCACTTCAGATAGAGGTTAGAATAGTAAGACAGGTCAGGGAAAGCTTCATGAAGGAAATGACACTGGAGAGCTAGTTCTTCAAAGAAAGGAAACACTTCAAGAGACAGAAATAGGGTTGGGTCCAATCCAGGTATAGGCAACAGTAGTAGATTTTTATCTAGAAAGGACCATAAAGAGCACCAAACCTAATCCTCTTGCTTATAGACAAAGAAACTGAGAATCATAGACATCAAGTGATTTGTCTAGAATTATAGATTTAGGTAAATATAAAATATGGAATTTGAATCTAGATCTTATTGGCTCTAAATCCAATTCCCTTGACATCCCATACTACTTTCAGGTGACAGATTATGAGAGTTAGAGATTTTTTAAAGATTATTTAAATCTTGGTTTATTAGTTTAAAAAAAACTGAAGCCCAGAAATCTAATTTGATTTGGTTAAGGTTAAAGTCATTCCTTGTTTCTAAGCCTCGAGTAGCCTGAGTGATCTTTAAGGGCCCTTCCAGCTCTAACATTCTATGACACTATGAGTAAATTCTGATTGATGGTACAATCTGATCAATGGTTGGAAAGAAATCCTCCCCATCCATGGCAAGGGAACATCAGATGTAGGTAGACATCACCTCTTGCCCTCATCTTCACTTCATCCATTTTCTCACCCACCTTAGATTCACCCTTCCCCCATTGCTCCTTTTTTTTGGAACTGGGAGAAATCATTCTATTAAAAAAATCAGTTCCTCTAATCGTCATCCATTGTTCTGAAAGTTTCCAGCCCATGAGATAGATTTCTCAGTTCCATCGGAGTCTATTTGATCTTTGCTCTATTGGATAATCACTATTTCAGAGTTGCCTGGCAGCTCTATTTTTTCTGCCTTTAGAAATGGTGATGGATTCATTTAGCATTACTGGCTACTGAGACTGAGAGCTCAGGTGCTGTAGAAATGGCAGGTGGCAGGAGCTGACTTGACAGCAATTAACTGTACAAATCTTTGATTAGGCTCCCGGGAATGGAGTCATTAGCAACCCTGAATGGACCAGCTTGCTTTCCACTGCCTCATTAGCTGTAATACTGATGTTACTTTAAAAAGCCCAGGAAAGGGAAGGAAAAAAGTCCCTCTTCCATATAGAATTAGAAAGGTTGAGTAATAAAGGGCTTGAGGGGCAAGGATGGAGGGGAGGGAGAAGCTAGTGTAAGCATTTTCTAGATGAACAAACAGGCCCCAGCTCTTTTTCTGTATGGTCATTGACAGGAGGACTCATATTTGTCTTACTGGGAAATCATCTCCTGCTTAGGGTGTAGGCAGCTACACTCCCAATGGCAAAGAATAATTAATCTGCTAAATTATTTTTCATCCACTTAATCATAGGCTTCTGCTCATTTATTCTTCCTGGTAACCCTCATTGGTACCTTCTTTTAAGTTTTCAATAGCACATGGTTGATGGTTCTCACCAAATGACTGAGAACTTGATTCTACTCTTATATTGTCAATATCTTGTTCCTATGCCAGATGCTTTCCTATCTTTACTGTCTGAGTTTAGATTCAACATTTAACTAACCCATATCCCCAAGATTCAAAATTCTGTCCAGTCTATTGGGCATTCCAGGGAGCAAAAATCCATTTACTGAAAGCAGAGCAAGCTTCCCCAGTTAGGTCATACAAAAGAAAACATAAACAGTAGCTGTTTTTTTTATTTTAGTTTAGGTTTCATCTTTATCCCCTTTTATCCTTCCACCCACACTCACCCCTGCTCTAGAAAAGAATTTAGACTCTCTATGGTATATATATATATATATATATATATACACACACACCATACATGTATGGTATATATATATATATATATATATATATATTTATATTTATAAAGCAAATGGAAGATTTGTTTTTCAAGAATATTGTAGAGAGTTTAAAAAGAGGATGAAGACATTGAGAACTATGAAGGAAAAAATTCTTAGCCAAGCAAAGAAAAAATTATTCATCACATTCCTCTATTTAAAAACAAAAATAAAATCTTTTGTTAAGTAAAAGAATGCAAAACCACAGTTGCCCTTATTATTTCCTCTATTTTCCCCATTCAATCATATATTTAGCTTCTTTTAGACAACTACTTTCCTTTCTTTCCAACTCAGTTTCTTATTTACTCTTTCCCTTTATCTGTTTTTCATTGTGCATTCAGGTCATTACCTTCCTGTAATACTTGATGTTATTTTTTTTCAGTAACTTCCTTGAGGTTTCTGATCATTCTTTCACAGACTTGGAATAGAATTGGAGGACCTCCAGGAAATTGGTTGTGTAAATGTTCCCTTTTCTGTCTCTCAATATATAAAAACTCAGGATAGCCCCATGGGTCACTTGGCAAATGCTTGACTACTCTTGTTGGCATTTGTGACTTCCAAAGCCTCAGGGTAAGCACTGACCACAGGGCAAGGGCAACGAGAAATTTCAAGTTGAAAATGTTGTTTTTCCCATTTCTCAATTGGCACCAGAACTGAAAGGCGGAGTCTCATCTGTTGCATAATAGTGATTATAGGATGAGCATAATTTCTTCCATAGTAATCAACTTTCCTTGGGCCTCATCAAGACAAACAAGGAGACAGATGGAGAAGATGACTGACTGATAGTCTCTGATGGCATTGGTGTTGGGAGTGAAATTCCTGTCTTGAGGTAATCCAGTTCAGAATACATGCAATTAAGATTTCTTTCTCCAACTAGGAACAGCAGGTACTCCCATCAAATGTGCTGCATCTGCTTCCTGAAATCAGAAATCTCAGGCCATCCAAAACAATGGAACAACTTCCCACTGTCAATATTCTCCACACTGATTGTTCCCTAATGACCCACTTTCTCTGATAACTAAAGGTCTCAGACAGAGACAGTAGACTGAGGTCACAAAGACAATGAAAGAAACCCAGAGGGAAATAATGTACTACTCATATTTTGCACACAGAACTCATCTTAAAATAAAAACCAATTTTTTTCTGGTATTTAAAGCCCTACAACACCTCCGTTTTCCCTTCTTTCCTTTGGGTACTTATATTCCAAATCCTCCTCTCTTGACAAATGTATCTACTGTCTTCAGAATTTACTTCATGATTTGTGGCCTCTGATTTTTACTTAAACTGGTCTACCCCCAGAAGTACCACTGTCCTCATCCATGTTTGATTCCATCTATCCAAATTCTATTTTTCCTTCAAGACTCACCTTAAATCCCATTTCTTCTGTAAAGTTTTCCCAGACTATCCCAGGTTTAAATAATCTCTACTATTCAAAGACCTTTTCACAATATTGACTACATTGCCCTTGGACTCTCTTGCAATCTTTTTTTTCTGTTGTAATATCTAACAGTTATCTATGTTTCGTGTTATTTAATGTTTCATCTGTTTACATCTTATTTTCCCAGCTTAGTGACTTAGGAATCTCTCACTATACCAATTACATAGAAAATATTTGGTGTACTCTTGTTGAGTGTGCAATGTACACTTGCCCTCTTATGAACTCTCCATTGCCATGAACCACTGTTACTCATCTCTCACACTCATAACTTAAATTATGTTTGACTCATTTTCTTTCCAACCCCAAACTACACTATCAGAGTCTTTATATCAAACAGTAACATACAAAAGTTTTCAGACTTTATTTCTGTGTTCTTCATTTCTATGAAAACCCCTGTACTAAGTAGCACATTCCTGGGAACTATTGGCATTATTCAGAAATCAAAGAAGTTCTCTCCGTTGTGATTTTGGTTTTTCCATGAAATAATCACAACAAACATGAACTGATTGTAATCTACTTTTCACATCAATTAATTCCAGTTATCTCATTTTATAGTATCCCCTCTAATCTTACTTCTAAGACTTGTGTTGTTCCAGGAGTTACCCAATGAATGGCTATCTTAAAAGCACTATAGCTCATAAATTCTCACTAGCATATTTTCCCTTAAAAATGTCAGTAGCCCTAAATTCTTTTTAGAAAAGGTATATACTCAAATGTCGATGCAATAAATACAAAAGATTTTCCCTCAAATCCTGGGAAAATGCTCTCCCACAAATACATGTAGAGCCCATGAAAAGAATGGGGCCAGATTTAATTAAAGTATAATAGCAATGAGGCATATATGTAGGAAACACAAATGGCTAAGCAACTCATAACTCTGCCATGAGTCTCATCATACTCCCTCTATCTTTCACTCAGCTATCAAAGTATTCTTTTAAAATTACAAGTCCAAACATGTTACCTGCCTATTCAAATAACCTCTAATAACTTCCTATTATCTCCATGATAAAATATCAATTTTTTGGTGTTCAATGCCCTTCATAACTTGCTCTACCTTTCTTATTTTACACTTTTTCTGCCCTAATCTTACATACTTGTCAATTCAGTGACATCAGTCTCCTTGCTGTTCCTCAAAAAAGGCTCATCATCTCCAGACTGAGCACTTTCACAGTTTGTGAAAATGTTAATCTCCCTCCTTATCTTTGCCACTTGACTTGCCTGACTTCCTCCAAATCCCAGTTAAAATCCCACCTTCTACAGGAAGCCTTTGATGATCCCTCTTAATCCTATTGCCTTCCCTCTGTTGATTGCTTTAAATTTATCCCACATATAGCTTCTTTGTTAGATGGTGAGTTCCTTAAGGGCAGGGATTATTCTTTTATCTTTCTATCTCCAGCAATTATCACAGTGTCTAGCCTTTAACAAATTGTTTATTGACTGACTGGAACTAAAGGTCCTTGATGTTCTTTCATTCTCTGGAAAGTCAACACCAAATTCACTGTGAGCATTGGTGACAGATGCACTCATCCATTAACATCATCTAACTCCATTAGATGGCTGGGCTTGCTCCTTGAAGGAAAGGTCTATCTATTGTATAGGTTGATCTGATGTTAGACTGGATTAAGCAGATAGAATGGCTTTTGGGATGGCTCTTCCCTGGGTTTGGCTTTAGCTATGGTGATCCTGTTTGAGATAATGATCAGTGCTCCTGATCTGTGACTGCTCTACTGTGTTGGACAAGTTTCTTGGCCACTGAGCTGTTCACAGGACCTATTTCTGTTTGATAGGTTCATCTACTAGTTTCTCTTGGGTTTACTCTTCAATGGGTAGTTTCAGTTTTCACCACTTCCAGTCAAAATAAATCACAAAAGTGATTGAAATGGAAAGAGAATATAAAATTTCATTGTACTTACTATTCCTTGATATAAAAAAGAAACCATTTAATTGGGAGATCAAATCACTATCTTAAAGGCCTTCCTCTTACCAAATGTCAACCAAGCATAAGTTAAAATTATATAATTATCACTTAAGAGATATACCAGTAAACAGTTTTGTAACATAGTAAATAGAATACAAGAACCAGAGACAAGAAAACCCGAATTCAAATCTGTTTTCAGATATTTAATGTGACTATGATCAATTCACTTAGCATCTATCTTCCTCATCTTTAAAATGGAAATAAAAAAATAAAGCTCCCATGGAGTGTTATGGTAAAGATTAAACGAGCTAATATTTGTAAGGAATTTTGCAAACCTTTACATGCTATATCAATACTAACTATTGTTATTTCTCTGTCATGCCTTTACATCCCTTCTCAACTATCACCTTATTTTATGTTTAAAAGAATTGCAAATATTTAACCTATATCACATTTCTTGCTGTCTTGGGGAGGAGGGAGGTAAGAGAAATAGGGAGAAAAATGTGAAAAGCAAAATTTTGCAAAGATGAATGTTGAAAATTATCTTTACATGTATTTGGAAAAATAAAATAGTACTGAAAATTTTTTTTGAAAATTTATGATGAAAGTGACACAATCTTGAAAGCTTTGATGGATCATTTTACAAGATATTTCAAAAGGGGAAAAGATACCAAAGAGATGAGGGGATGTGAATAATAGTATAATAATCAGTAAAAACATAAGGAGTCAGAAGATAGAATATCACATATGAAAAACAAAAAGAAGGTTAGTATCTCTACTTCCTAGAGTACATGAAAAATACACTGATTATGTCAGACTAATCTTATCTTTTTCTTTTTTGGGGGGGGGGTAAGAATTCTAGATTAACAGACTAGAAGAAAGCTACAAGTAAAACTAGATCAAATTTTTTAAAATTTGAAAGAAAATTAAAGGTCATATAGTCTAATTCCTTTTTACAGATGGGGAAACTGAAACCAAGAGAGGTTAAGGGACTTTTTTAAGTATTATGTAGCAAAGTCAAAATTTGATAATTTCAAATTGATCTTGGGAACAAAATAGTGAGCTGTGGTTGGGCATTATAGTTAAACAGATTCAAAACTGTCTGAATGGATAAACTCAAACAATAATAACTAATGTTTTGAAGTCAACTTGGAAGGAAATATTCCTCTGAGGATAGTGCTTCCAAATATATCTGGGCTTGGTCTCAAGACATTTAAGAATTTTGTGAATCACTGAGACAAAAGCATAGTTGTCATGCCTAACAAAATTCTACACTCTTTTCTTGTATCTACAATGCTTAGTACAGTGCCTGAAACACAGTAGGCACTTAATGAATGAAAGTTGACTTGATTTGTTTGAATTTGTTGACTTCAGTTCCAAAATCTAGTCAATCACTATTCAAATATGATTGTATCCTCTAATAAATTATATAAGAATGTTTATTACATTTGGACATTTTTTGTAAATATTTTTGGAAATAAATTTGCTCAGACCAGATTATTTGAATTCAGAGGGCCAGCTAAGTGCTGTCAAGCTTTAGCATCATATAATAGATTTGGAACTACTGTCAGAGGAACCTCTAGAATTCCTTCAGTCCTATCTCTAAATTTTTTTTATGATGGAAAAGACTAAGTAGCTTGTCCAATATCAAACTAGTCATAACTAGCAGAATCTGAACTCATAGTCATTTTCCTTCATTGTGAGTCTGGTGTTCTTTCTACCACATCATAGCCTCTTAGTTTCTCTTTGCTTATCTTAGTTTTCTATTCTCTGTTAAATATCTTTGTTTTATTTTTCCAGGTTTTATTTTATCCTCTTTGGTAATAAAAATAAGCAAAATAGGAGCTGAGAAGTTCCAATTTCCCCTGATTGTCTGTTTTATAATCAAACCTTCAAAAGAAATAGAAATGGATTCCGTCTTGCAAAGAGCCTATAATATTTTACACAGCTAATCAGCCTTGAGATCAAAGATTCCACTAAAATCTTTCAGTTTTCAGAAGTTCCTCAATAAGATCCCTCTCCCAAGAAAAAGGGAAAATAGTGGATGTTGAATCTTCCCTCAGAGACCCAAGAAAGAAATATTCCTTTGATCCAGTTTATAGTTCAGTCTAAAGACAAATATGCTTTAAAAGTCATGTTCTTAGGTAAAGGTCTTATTCTATATCAATCCCATTTTCTCTATCTCAGAAACAGGATTACTCAATCACAGAATTTTAAAGTTGGAAGGGACTTCTACTCCATGTCAGGGACTGTACTAAGCACTTATATACTAGGCACTGAATTTCTATGCCTCCCCTACCCTCATAAAAAAATTTAAATCTTACCTCTTACTTTACTAATGTCTAGAAGTTCAGTGACAGTGATTCATTCCTTTAATTTAAAATTTTTATCTCCCCTTCAATTGAGCCTGATTATTTATCCAAATAAACTTCCCTGTAAACAGGTTTTGATGGAAGGTAAAAGCAGGACACTGGGATTCAAAAGACCCAAATTCTAATCTCACCTTTACTTTTACTTTGCAGTGTGACCACAAGCAAGTGATTTCCCTTTTTTGACCTCAATTTCTCCATCTGAAAAATGAAGAGGTGGACTTAGATAAAATTTAATGCTCATTCCAGTTTTAATAATCTTCTGAGGGAGAGGAAGGAAGGAGGAAAATCAGGTCACTTGATATTTAAGATGAGGTGGAGGGAGATGCTATGTACAAATTTATAAATTTACAAAGAATTTACAAATTTACATTTTACAATGTACATTTACATTTACAAATTACAAAGAATCCCCATAATAACATGCCTAACAAATGGTCTTCTAGTCTCTGTTAAAGATTTATAGTGTCAGTAAAATCTCTTCACTAGCTCCCAAGAACCCTTTTTATTTTTGTGTAGTTCTAATGGCTAGGAATTTTTTTCTTTTTCTTATTTCAAGTCTATATTTTCTCTTTACAACTTCAATTCATGGCTCTTATTTATTTTTCCCTTCTGCAACCAAAGAGGAGACTAATTCCTCTTCCATGTAACAATATTTCCAGTACTTGAAAAGAATTATTCTCTTATCCTGCTCTTCCAAGACTAAGAATCTCCAGTTACTTCAATCTATCCCACATGATCTTTAGGCAGGGTCCTCCACAATCCTGGATATCTCATTGGTTCTCTCTAGCACCTCTCTAGGGTCTCAAGACAAGACTTCAATCTCTATCCATCATATACCATAACAAATCCAGGGACAAATAGACTTTTGCTTTAAGGTAGAACTACATAAAGACAATTACGACCACAGAAGCTCTCTCTCCATGCAGTTTCACATCTGGTTGTCCCCTGTCTTAAGACCATTAGTCAACAGAGTTTTTATTCATAGACATTTCACTGAGTATCTGGGATATACCCATGTATCAATTAGTTCAACCAATGCCATATTAGATATTTATGGGGCTGGCTGCCAGTTATTTGACTTTGTTCTTTTTGCTTCTTTCTCAACTGGATTTTCCCCTACAGTTCCCTTCTCCCTGGCTGCTATCTATTTCTGGTTCAACCTTATTTTTACTGAACAATCCTTGAAAGAACAATCATCTTCTCCAACAAAGCCTGGAGTCAGAAGGCAACTGGCTAAAAGATATGACTTGACTCAGAAAGAACTTCACCAGGACCTGTCCCCAATATATTTTAGTAGCTCATGAGGAAGGGCTCCAGTTAGCTATCCTGCATGACTTTCCAAGCTCTGCTTTTGAATCTACAGATTTTATCACTATATCTTAGCTGTCTTCTTACCCTAAAAGTCCCCTTATTCTCTCTGATTTTCTCACCCTGAAACATGCTGGATCTTCTCTGACCCCTTTCTCCAACTGATAGATTCTTTTATGTACTCCATTTAAAAAAAAAATCTAGGTTAGTGCATTCTTTTTTTTGTTCTGCTTCTGACACTCCTGATTTCAATCCTATACCCTTACCAGGGAACCATTCCCTGCAGTCTATCTCCAAATTTTCAGTTTTATATATTGTCTTTCCTATTATATTATTAAATATTAAATCTAATTTATTAAACATTAAATTTTTATTAAATTATATTATTTTATTAAGTTATTAATAAAATATAACCTGCTTGCTAAATTCAGAAGAGCCTGGAAAGACTTACATGAACCTAATGCTAAGTGAAATGAGCAGAACCAATAGAACATTGGACACAGCAACAAGATTATGTGATGATCAACTGTGATAAACTTAGCTTTTTTTCAATGGTGAGATGATTCATTGTACTTCCAAGAGACTTGAGATGGAAAGTGCCATCTGCATCCAGAAAGAGAAGTATAGATATTGAATGAATTTTCACCTTTTTCTATTATTTGTTTGCTTGTGTTTTTTTTTCTCATTTTTTCCATCTGATCTGATTTTTCTTATACAGTATGAGGAATATAGAAATATGTTTAGAAGAACATGTTTAATCTACATTGGACTGCTTGCTGTCTTAGGAAGAAGAAAGGATGAGAGAGGGAGACAAAATTGGAACAATTGTAAAGGTGAACGTTGACAACTATCATATCTATTTGGAAAAACAAAATACTATTATAAAAAAATTTTAAAGAATACAAGCTGCTTGGGGGCAGGGACTTCTCTTTTTGCTTGTATTTGTGTCCCTGGAGTTTTGCAGAGTGCACAGTCAACATCTGACAAATGTTCATTGGCTCAATTCTTTGTCTCCCTTATCTAGAAAAACTTCAGGGCTCTAGTACTTGTATTGTAGTGGGATGTTTATCCTTTAACTTGCTGGGGTTTCTTGACTTTGCTCTTCAGATCCTCTTAATAGTTGTATATTTCATATATGGTTAATATTATATAGCTAACGTTTGTATAGTTAAAAGGCCTATGCTTGTTTATTCCCAATTAATAAGGGAAATTGGTTTGGCTATTGCACAATTAAGTACATTTTCAACTCTTCCTAGAACTGGAGGGTTAATGACACAGGTGATTTATGCTTTTCCAAGGATTATTTTGGGGGGCAGAAGGGAAGCTCATGTTTTCATCTATGTGGTAATGTTTCTGTATACAAATTCTTTCTCGTGCTGCACATCAGTATTTATCTATAATTTAAAGCTATTTAGGGTTGTTAGTACTCAAACTGATAAAGTTTTAGAACTGGGGTTAGGAAAACTTGAGTTCAAATCTTGCTTCAAAGACTTTCTAGCTATGTAATCCTGGGCAAGTCATTTAACTTCTCCTTGCCTCGATTTTCTTATCTATAAATTTGAAGATATTAATAGCATCAACCACTCAGGGTTGTTGCAAAGATCAAATGAGATAACATTTATGAAGTAATCTGCAAACTTTAAAAAGCTATACTATTATTTGTAGATGTGTTAGGTACAGAGATTACCAGGAACAAATGAAATAATAAAAATTTAAATTTAACAAAAATTTAAAAAATAAAAAATTTTAAAACCCCACAATTTACGAAATTGGGAGACCATGAAGATAAGGATGACTAGTGATAAGAAAGTAGATATGTGTGCCTGATTGTCAAGGTCAGTCCTCGACAAAATTGTAAAACAGATGATTTGTCTTTGGGATCCTCAATCTCTTTCTGAGCAAACTTTCCCATTATCAGTATCCTCCTCCATGGCAAAGATGTGTTCAACCCACCTCAGGCATCCAGTGTTCTCTTAATCCCTTCCTCCCCCCAAAATTATTAAAATTGTAAAGAAGTTTAAAACTCATCTAGTTGCTAATTTTACAGATTAGGAAACTGAGGTCAAAAGACAGAGATTGACTTGCCTGAAGTCACACTGCAAAGTAGAGGCAGAAACAAGCCTAGAACCCTGGTCTCTTGAATCCCAATGAAGTGTCTTTGTCTTCCACAAAAGCATATTTGGAAGAAAGTTTATCTGAACAAATGCATGGCTAATCAGATACATTTGAAGTGAGAACAAAAGTTTTAAATTAAAGGAATTAATCACTACTACCAGAGGATCATATATAACCAGGGGGAAGTTTTCATTTTCAAAAAAACAACTAAATTAAGGATCAGAAGTTTGTTTTTTGTTTTTTTTTTAAGTGGTGGGAGAGTGAGAAAACAAGCACCTACTATGTAGTAAGCACTAGGTTAAGCACTTTACAAATATCTCATTTGATTCTAACAACAATCTTGGGAGGGAAGTGCTATTATTATCCCCATTTTTACAGTTAGAGAAACTGAGAGACAGGAATTAAGTGACTTAAGTGACTCACTCAGAGAGGAAGTTGATGAGGCTGAATTTGAACTCAGATCTTCCTAACTCCAGTCTCAATGCACCATTCATTATATCACCTAGCATATCAATGAGATAATCTTGAACACAGAAGAATTTCAATAAATGTTTCTTTTCTTTTTTTTTCTTCCATTGAATGAGACCTGCCAATTTTTCTGAAAGCACATCATCTGCTTTGCATGTTACCTTGTTTGTAACTATATATGAATTTGTTATGTTCCCTACTCAAATGGCTGTCAGGAGTGCTTTGGTGGAAATATTTAATATTTCATTAGCTCTGTGGTCCCCTAAAGATCTGTACTTTTTATTTGTGACCTGTTCACATTCCCAACAAATGCCTCCTATAAATTATATCCCAGAAAAAGCTAAAGTCTCTTGTTATCATGATTGTGACTGATAGTTCATACTACTTTCTACTTTTGTTTTACTTCTATCATTATTATCTAGGGCCATTTCTAGTCATCCTGATCTGGCCACTGGTCCCAAATGTCTCTGGAGGGGAAAGCGAGGCAGGTAACCTTGCACAGCCCTCCCAGAATTCACCTGCATATCATGGTATCACTTCCCTGATATCATGCTCCTCTTCAAAAAGGAAGAACAATAAACCACAAATTCCTTGAGTACAGGGATTGCTTTTGCTTTTGCTTTGAATCTATAACATTTAGCACAATATAAATGTTTCAAAAAGTATTTATTACATGCTTTTCCAGTACCCTGCTCCATGTATGTATAAAGACAGTCCCACTGCCTGCAGGATCATAAGGTCATTTCAGTTTTCAGTCTCCTAGGTTTCAGATGTTAACAGATTTCCTGTAGCCATCAACATGTGGCTCACACACATAGGAGACAAAGGTCTCAGGGACAAGTTTGTGCTAGATATGTGGATCTGGGAGTAGAGTTCTTCCCTAAAGCAATGTGTCTATGGAAAGAGTGTCCATCTGGAGTCAGAGGAACGTGATCTTTTACACTACCAGTGGAAATTTGGATCTCTGCCTTTCATCTATAAAATGAGGTGGGGGTGCTGAATGATCTCTTAGATTCTTTCTTGACACTAATCCTGCGATTATATGAAATGACATGACTAAATCTATGTGGTTCTGTATGTATTTGTGTACAAGAACAAAAGAAAAAAGTCTAAAACCAAGCTCTGAGAGACAGCTGGGGCACACAGTGGAAAGAATACTGGGTCAAGAAGATTAGAATTCAAATCTGGCCCCAGACACTTCCTACCTATGTCCTCTGGACAAGTCATTCAACTTGTTTACCTCAGTTTCCTCAACTGTAAAATGGACATAACAATAGCATCCTTCTCTCCCAAGTGGTTGTGAGTATCAAATGAGATCATATTTACATAGTAGACACTTTTTAAGTGCTTATTATTTTTGCTGCTGTTGATGTTGTACTGACAGAGGTAGAGAAAAAGGAATCCGGGAGACACAAGCTTCTTGTGTTCCCTAGTATCTAGGGTAGGATCTGGGTAGGATTTTAAATCTAGGTAGGATTTTAAAAATTAAATCAAACCAGTGACAAGAGAATCCAGCTGGGGAGCTTATCTCCCATGACAACTACTTGTAACTCCTCCAAAGGGGAAAAAAAAGACTAGAGATGTCCAGGATGTGTTTGGTCAAAGTGCCAGCCCTGTGCCAGGGCCCAAGTGCCCACTGATCTCCTTGTTATTGTCTAGTTTCCAGGTCCATGTGTGTGGGAGGAAGGCCCAGTGGAGAGCTTTACTTTTACCCCTGCTACCATCCTTCCTTTACAAGTTTGTTTTTCAGCCACTGGCCTTGACCGGCCTTTCGGACCTGGTCTCTCTGGGAGGGCCATGCTCTGTTTCATTCCTGTCAGCGGCAGGTCCCCCCTACTCCGGCCTCTTCCAGGAAGGCCTTTGTTTCATTTCCTCCCCACCCCCAGGCCGCCTCCGCAGGCTGTGTGAAGCAGGCATCTTGCCACCTGGGTCTGAGGCCTTTCCAGCTGCCTGCCCCAAGCCAGCCGCTCACCACCAGGAGCTAAGGCCTTACCTTGCTCCTGTATAGGGGAAGTCAGCCCCAAGAGGTCTGCCATCTTCCACTCTATCTCCCTCTGGCTGCAGCCCACCCCCTTCCTCTGCCCGTGTCACCAAAGCTCCTTCAGAAGTTAGGACAGAGGACAAAAATCTGGCCAGGCTTTGGGCAGGGAAAATGATCCCTGATTTAGACCAGAAAATAAGAGTATTAAAGGATTTCTGATTTAGAACAGAAAATAGAGTATCAAAGTATTGCTAATTTACAACAAAATAAAGTATCAAAGGATTGCTGATTTAGAACAGAAAATAAAGTATGAAAGGATTGCTGATTTACAACAGAAATTAGAGCATCACAAATTTATACTGAGTGTGTTTAGTCATTAACAGTCATGTCTGACTCTTTGGGACTATTTGGGATTTACCCAGCAGAGATACTGGAGTGATTTGCCATTCCCTTTTCCAGATTCTTACATTTTACATTTGAGGAAATTGAGGCACATGGGGCTAAGTGATTTGCCCAGAATCACACAGCTTGTGTTTGAAATCAGACTAGAACTCATGAACACAAGTCTTCCTGATTCCAAGTCCAGTGCTCCATCCCCTGGATCTCCTAGCTGTCCATACCGAGAATAAAGGTATACAAAATGGTAAAAGTAAGTCATTTTTATCGCACTGGTATCTTGTGAATCTAGTAACACATCCTGAGAGGATGATTTCAGAGAGGCCTGGAGAGACTTGCATGAGCTGATGCTGAGCGAAATGGGCAGAATCAGGAGATCATTATACACAGCAACAACAAAAGTATATGATGATTAATTCTGATGGACATGGCTCTCTCTAACAATGAAATGTTTCAAACCAGTTCCAATTGTTCAGTGATGAAGAAAGCCATATACACCCAGAGAGAGGGATATGAATGTGGACCACAACATAGCATTTTCATGCTTTCTGTTGTTGTTTGTTTGCATTTTGTTTTCTTTCTTGGGTTTTTTTTCTTCCTTTTTGGTCTGATTTTTCTTTTTTCTTTCTTTCTTTCTTTTTTTGCTGAGGCAATTGGGGTTAAGTGACTTGCCCAGAGTCACACAGCTAGGAAGTGTCTGAGATCAGATTTGAACTCAGGTCCTCCTGACTTCAGGGCTGGTGCTCTAACCACTGCGCCACCTAGCTACCCCTTGATCCAATTTTTCTTGTGCAGCAAGATAACTATATAAATATGTATACATATATTGGATTTAACATATATTTTAGCATATTTAGCATGTATTGAACTACATGCTATCTGGGGAGGGGGTGGGAGAAGTAGGGGAAAATTTGGAACAGAAGGTTTTGCAAAGGTCAGTGTTGAAAAATCACCCATGCGTATGTTTTGTCAAATAAAAAGCTTTAATAAAAAATAAAATTAAATAAAAAAATTTAAAAAACACAGCCTGAGATATTATTAACTGTGAGGGTGCTCTGATTCATACTGTTAATTCATACTGAAGTTGTAGTCCATTTATGGGGAAAGTACAGTATGGTTCAAAGAGTAGGAAAAAACCTTGAATCATGATTCAGCTCTTCCTCTTACTGGCTAGGTAAACTTGTCCAGCTTCCTCATTTCTATATATATTGATTTTCTCATTTGTAAAGTGAAGGCATTTGATTACATATAATCTCTACCTCTGACTTCTGTGATTCTACTGATCTCAAGTCTTCTTCAGAGGAACAGTTTTATCTGACTAAAATAGGATCACAAATTGGTTTTAGAACTGAACCTCAAGGGTCCTCTAGAGGTCATCTAATCAAACTCCATCCCCCTTCACTTTACAAATGTAGGAACTAAGACCTGAGAATGTTGTGTTTAAGGTTATACAACTAGTAAGTGCCAAAGGCAAGATGTGAATTCTGCTCCTCTGACTCATAAGACAATGTTCTTTCCACTGTAATCATACTTCTCAAAGTATTTGTTGAATGAATGAATGCACATGTGCTAGTAACTTTACTAATGAATTTATAGTTATTGAGTATTTCAATGGATCTGTGATCTAATTGGTTGGAAAACTTCCCTCCAGCAGTGGAGACAGCAATTCATTCATGTATACCCACCTTGTGCTACTATTGTTTATTTTAATCTTAAATTTTATCAAAGGTTGAAACATCATAAAGGGGCCAATGGAATATTCAGGTTGTCCACCAGTCATTCCTCACACTCACCACCCATCATCTCTTTTTGTCCTATAATTCCTCAAGGAGGTTCTTTATACTGTTTTTCTTCAGGATTTGTTGACTACATATTATATATTCACACCCACCAGGCAGCATTGGTCACTATTTGAAACTCATCTTTGGTCTTTGGAGGCAGTGGTTTTTCATATCCCATTATGAGACAGAAACACTGGCAAAACATCAGCATTGAAAATATGGGACTTTGCTCTCCTAGAAACAGAATATATAACAGAGCTTTGTAATTTCCCACAGACCGCTCTTTTTCTGTTTTTCAACTCTGAACCTAGCTCATAGCCCATCAATACGATTTATTTCAGACACAAATTGGACAATTTCTACAGGATATCCATCTAAATGCACATTGAAATCTGGGCAATAGACACGCATAAAAGTGATGGTATGTATGATACTTTCCCTTGGGCCCTGGGTGACACAATTATGATAAGATATTACTGTCTCATGCAATTCTTGTATTTTCAATTCATGTAATTTCTCCTTCAACTAGGCTCTTAGCAGAGACTTTATTTGTAGTAACTCCCTGAATAGTATTATTAGTAATTCCTTGAATGACTTTATTACTTCAAACCATGAGCTCTTAAAGAATTGTGGATGGAGAAAAGCATGAGGGCAGGGTTTCTGGGTGTGAAGTCAGTGTACATCTAGATGGGCTGTGTTGGCCCTAAGGTCAGTATTCATACACACCAATTCCAGCCCCAAAATATTTTCTTTATTCATAGAATGCTTTTACCTTTATTCTCCAATTCCAAATCATAAATTCATAGATTTAGAGCTGAAAGATCTTAGAGACCATTATAATTCCCTAATCCTCCCATTTTACAGATGAGGAAATTCATAAGAAGCAAATCTAGAATCCAATCATTTCTGAAAACAAAGTTTTCACTGGGACAAATTAATAATTTATCTAACCTTTTTCTTTATGACAGAGAAAACCATTTAACAGATGTCAGGAGAATTTAAGTCACCCATCCCAGTTACAGTAGCCAGGAATAGCAGTGGAACTAATAACAGCCACATCAGTCAAAGCTTCTTCTTGGAAAATCAGCAGGTTCATAGGAAATTCAGCTAGACCATATTGTACCATTATTGGCATTTAAGTACATTATGTAGTATATTACTCCTAGTCATTACTTGAACTAGCCACAATTGCTGAGTCTTTTGGCATATTTGATTTTGAGGGGAGATTTTGATCCAGGTAAGTCTTTAAAAATTTTTCCTGGCATGGATGCATTTCAAGGTACTTTGCCATAGAAAAAGTAGTTTTCTGTGTTTTTTTCTTTTCCTGGGGGTATCCTGGAGCCAAACTTGGTATCTCCCTGATGAGCTAGGAATCAGCTTTCCAGAATATATATGTCAGTGAAGATGAAGACTTATTGAGTTTCTAAACTAATATACAGTTTTGTACACTGTGTGCCACCAAACTTCAAGATCACTGGAGAGCTCTAGGAAGCAGCAGCATTGCATGTACTGTGAATATCCTACCTCCTTTTCCAGGCTTATTAAGGACCTACCATAATTACACTTGAACCTGAGGTAATTTTGCATTCTTACCCACGTGGTCTGTGGCAGGTCATCTAACTTGGATACCAAATGCCTATCAGAGATATGTGACACAAAGATTTTTCCCAGTCAATTGCTTCTTTATTTATCCTACCTGTATTAATTTTATTTCTGCAAAAGCTTTTCAGCTTCATGCAATCAAAATTATCTATTCTATTCTTGGTAATTGTCTTAATCCCTCATTTTGTTAAAAATTCATTCCTTACCCAAAACTATGAAAGGTATAAGATTTATTTCTCTTCTAATTTTATGATAATTTTTAATATTCATATCATATCCATTTTGAATTAATTACATAAAATGCAATGTTGTTCTAAGTAAGCTTAATTTTTCTAGGCTGATTTTCATTTTCCTAGCAATTCTTATCCCATAGAAAATTATTTCCTGAATAATTTATGTTTGGGTGGTTATCAAACACTAAGTTTTTGAGCTCCATTATTTATGATTCTAGGGGCAGTTAGATGGTACAATGAAGAGAATGTCAGGCTTGAAGTCAGGAAGTCTTGAGTTCAAATCTGGCATCAGACACTTATTAACTGTGTGACTCTTGACATGCCACTTCACCATGTTTGCCTCAGTTACTTCATCTATAAAATGAGCTGGAGAAGGAAATGGCAGATAAATTTAGTATCTTTGCCAAGAAAACCCTTGTCTACTCTGCTCCCATGTTCTATTTTTTTTTTACCAAGTACCAAATAGAGTTTGATGAGTGGAGCTATTATTCATAAGAAGTCAATAAAAAAGAGAAAATGGATTTATTTAATAAATTGTTTTCTATGTCACATCACTTAGGATGATCAAGGATTTAGCCAATAATTGTCATCTGAATTGGAGAAACTTTTCACCCACTTAAGATAATTGGAAAATAGAATACATTTGCCAACAAGTTCTGGTCATCAAAAAAATCATAGCTAAGTTACTTATGTTACATCATCAATTATAAAAAGTGAAACTTTTAAGAGAGATGGATGTTTTACTCCACCACCTTAAAGAATTAATTTCTCTGAGCCATTAGAATAATATCACTTTTGGCTATCAGGACACATTAAATTTGGTTCTCTATGGATCAAAATTGCCCTTCCATTGGGACTTGGATTTCTGTCATTGGAAACAACATTGTTATAAAAGCATTGAGAAATTGCCTTCTATGTGCTAAGTACTGAGAAACAAAGAAAGGAAAAAGACAATATCTCAAAGAGCTCAATCTAATGTCAGGGGAAAACTAAATACAAATAAATTTATACAGAATAAATCAGGGATAGTCTTAGAGGAAAGGCTTTAAAATAAAAGAGAACTGAAAAAGCTTTCTGTAGAAGATGGATTTTTACCTGGGACTTGAGGAAAGCAAGAGGTAGAGAGGATGAAGGAGAGCACTCCAGGAATGAGGAATAGCCAGTTGAGAGATAGATACACTGATTTTTTTAAGAAATAGCAAGGAGAAAAGTGTCACTAGATTACAAAATATTTGGAAGGATATTACAAGGTGCAAGAAGACCGAAAGGTGGATTAGAATTAGGGAGCATGTCTTAGATGAAGATCCAGGAAAGGAAACTGGGAAGAAGAAATCAAATAGGTAGGAATTTTGGAAGATGAGAGAGAGACATGGGCATGTAATAAGCCCAGACATGTTTAAAACAATGGGCTATATTTCAATACCAAAATTCTTCTTATGATATTGTATGCTTCTGAGTCATGGAATACTAAAGTCTCCAAAGAATCAGAACCTTATGGAGAGGACATAATAGGTAAGAGCAAACTGTAACACATAATAAATAAGGAACTTCAAAAAGGAACTGGCAGAAAGTATTTCATCGAAGAAATGGAAGATGAAAAAAGAAGAGGGATTAATCAAATGGCAAAACCAAGAACAAGACAATGGACAGTCCAAGTGTTTCACAGATATTCACATGATCTTAATAGAAAAACTGAAAAACTTCCAGCACATTGGATGTACTTCTTGTGGTAAAATTAAGGGACAACACAGACAAGATTTGGGCAAGCAGGGGAGAAATGAGTGGGTTATGATCTACATCCCTGAGAGAAAGATCCATATCAATATGGCCATTGATTTAGTTATGTTTTAGTTGTTGTTATTTTAAATTTCAGTTTCCTTTATTTCTTATGACATAATAATTATGTTATTTTTGTAAAACCTGTGACATAGAGGAAAATAAGAGAATCTTAAGAATTCAAAGAGATCTTAGACATCTTCTTAAGTCATGGTGTCAAAGTCACTAGAAAATGATCCCTAGAGGTAGCATATTAACTTAGAAAACCACAAACATTGTCTAAATTGTATTAAATTTTTATTTATTTTGTTAAACACTCCCCAGTTATGTACTTATCTAGTTAAGGCTTCATTCTGGAGTTTTGCTAGTGACTTGTGGGCAACATATTTGGTACTTTTATTCTAGAAAAACCCATATATAAGTAGGAATCCCCTTTAGAATATTACTAATTTATTTTCATTCAACTTCCCCTTGAAAACACGAAAGGAAGGAAGTTTACTACTCTCTGAGGTGATCCATTTTTCTCTGGATGTTTGTAACTGTTAAAGAAGATTGGGAATATCTATTCTGGAGATAGGAAAGTTCTGGTGGTAAATACTATAGAGGTACATAAAGATTCACATGAACAGCTGGATGGCATAATGGATAGAAATCTGGGCTTGGAATCAGGAAGATTTATCTTCACAAATTCAAATCTGGCCTTAGACACTTACTACCTATATGATCTTGGACAAGCCATTTAACCCTGTTTGCCTCAGTTTCCTCATTTGTAAAACAAACTAGAGGAGGAAATGGCAAATTACTCCAGTGTCTTTGCCAAGTACATCCTAAAGAGTCATGAAGAGTTGGACACAACTAAAAATGACTGGAAACATGAAACATAAGGGTTTATCACCTCCAATAACTGTGGAATGCTAGTCAAGGAAGAGTGAATAAAGGAGAAAAGGAGGAAGAGATGGGAATAAAAAGAGGTTTATATTAGTCTGATAGATGAAATGATTAGTGTTCAAGTTCAAATTACAAGTTAGTGGAAGTTATTTCAAGAAGAAATTTACAAGACTAAAGGTTTTTAATGAAAACTCTCAGGATCAGGTGGTGATCAACAGTCCTGTAGTTTATCCTTCCTGAAATCATCATTCATAATAGCTAATCCTGAACTGACATCCTTCACTTTGAGATATGTCACAAGCTGTATCTATATTAAAGTTGTATGCTAACAGACAGAACATTGATTGGTACTGAGATTATACCCAGTACCTCTGAAAATGAAGATTTTTATACATCAAGGGAGAATTGGATCTAAAAAACCATTATCAGTGTCTCTCTCAAATTCTTTTATAGTACTAAAGTACTATACAATCTGTAACTTAGGGAGAGGCAGAGATCTGAGACAAACTTTTATGAGAGATGACAGAAATAACATGAAATCTCTTATCTGGGCCTGAGGTATGAGAGTATGAAAGAGATGAGGGTCAATAGTACATTATGTGACACTTGAGATTATGGAACCAGACCTTCAGGTTTGAAAAACACTCCCTTTTCTATATGGGCTTTGGGCCTGCTAAGTAGCATAATGGAAATGGCTCTAGAATTGAAATTAGGAAGACACGAATTCAAAGTTTAACTGAAATACTTGTTGGCTGTGTGATTCTGATTCTGTGATTCTGTGTGTGAGCCCGAGGTTCAGTTTCCATATCAATAAAATGAGAATAATAGCAACCTACCTCACAGGGTTATTTTTAAGATCAAATAAAATTACATATATAAAGGGTTGTATAAATTCTAGCTGTCACAATTACTTGTTACAAGGGTATAGACATTTGGAAGCAGAAAGTACATTAAACAGCTAGCTAAAGAAATTGTGCTAGACAAAGTTTATAAATTCTTTAAAAGGTATAAAGTTGCCTCTCTATCAAATATTTAGAATTATTGGGTGGTATCAGGGTATTGGTTGATAGGCATGATCTGAAGAGAGGGAATTAATATTCTCACTCAACAGGAATTTATTCATAATTATGGATAATTGTGCTGAATTACCACAAGATGATTTGAAGCATTACACTAATTCGGGAGTAATAAAGCATGAATTACTGATGCATTCTAAAAAAAAAAAACTGTACCCTATCAATCAACATTAGAACCGCAAAAGACACAAGCTATGATCTCCCATTACTGCTTTATGGTTCCATGATTAAATCTGGCCTACAGTTTAACCTTTATAAGCCCCATAGGGCAGCAAGAGATGCCAACCACCCTATTGACTCCCATTAGAACAGAGAATAGGTTTAGAGGCAAAACTAGGAATTTTTTCACCCCAGGGCAAAATCAGATGAGATGCTACCTGCTTCACATTTCCAATGAGGGTGAAGGTGGAGGGAGAGAAGGAGGTTGGGAGCAGAAACAGAAAGTCAGATGGGGGGAAGAGATGATTTCAGAATCCAAGGAAAAAGTTTTTTCTATACAAGGAGAGTTGCCTGGCATGAGTCTGCCTGCAAAAAAAGGTCTCTTCAACATTCAGCCCAAACTCTGGAAAGAGTTTGGGTTGTTCCACCTACTCTAAGGATTATACAATTATAGCACTAGAGCTAAAAGAGACTCAAAGGTCATTTAGTACAATTTATTCCTTTTATAAATGAATAAACTGAAGCCCCAAAAGGTTAAAAATTTTGCCCAACATTGCAAGAAAAAGCTGTGTTCTTATGGGTTTCATTTATAACTGATTAGGACCTTAAAGACATCACTCTTGAGACTCTGGAGACAGAGGTGGGACTCCTCCAGAAAAGTAAAATTCATTTTTTTTCTACCTGGAGTGTTGTCCTAGGAGATAAGTCACTTTAGACTCCTGGGAATTCTGGGGAGTCAGTGTCATTTACTAGTCACTCAATACTGCCTAGGGCTGCTTAAGAAGAACAAAGTCCCCAAGGTATTATATCCCTGCTTATCACTTTTCTCCCAAAGCCATCTTTCCATGGATAGTGGTCTATTCCCATACTATCCCATCATCTCCTTTCTTTGAGAGTCCTATCTACCCCTTCAAACTCTGAGAAGAGTCTGATAGAACAACACTAGGCATGGGCATGCTAAAGGGACAAAACTCAGCCTAAGTTAGCACTTGATTCAAAGTCCTAGATGGTCAAGCCTGGTTACACCAACATGTAGAACCATTTCCCCTCCAAGAGAGCTAATTTTTTAGTTGTTTGACAGCTATGAATCATTGGAACATGAGTCCTATGAAGGTACAGAGATTCTAGTTCAAAGGAAATACAAGAAAAGATTTTTAAATCAGAAATATCTCTCAAGCAAAAGAATACTTCTAGTCTTTCGTTTTTTCTAAATGAAATGTCCTGGATGTGGGATATAGGCTGAGGAAGCAATTTACTCTAAAATAGTCATTCAATCCCTAAATAGTTCCTATAACTATATAGAGAACACTTTAAGGTTTACAAAGTGCTATCTATTTATCTATATTTATATCTATATCATCTCATTTGATCTTCATAAGAGTTCTCTGTGATTGGTATTATCATCATTATCATCATCATTATTCTCATTTTATGGATGAGGAAATTGAGACTAAGAGATATTAAATGAATTATCCAGTATCACAAAGATATTAAGAAGCTGAGACCAAAGTCAGGTCTTTCTGACTCTAATCCTCCACATACTGCATGTTTTCAGTATATGAAATGTTCTAGAAAAAGGAAAAATCAAAGTGGGAAAAGGATTTAGATGGAAAAGTGATTAATCTCACTTAGGAGAAATTGGAGATTTTGAGAGAAAAAATATTTGAATTAGGTCTCACAGTTGGATGATATTTCGGTAGGCAGAAATGAAATTACAAAATCGGGCATTTCAGACAGAGAATGGCATGAGAGAAGGCACAACTGTCAAGGGCAAAAATGATTTTGGCTGACAGAACAACATGATGTAGTATAATAGAAAAAACTGGAAAGGTTGAATGGAACTAGATTGTAGTAGGTCCTGAATGCCATGATAAGAAGTTTCAATTCAATTTAACAAACATTTGGTGTGAGGCACAATGAAAAATAGGAATGTCAAGTAGCCCCTTTGCTCAAGGACCTTTCCTTCCACAAGTAGATATAGATATAACTAAATAAGTAAATACAACATAATTTGAAGAATTCAATAACATTAAGCAGAGAGTTCACAAGATCATATATTTCTGACTATAACAATCTTCAAAGACTATTGAATTTATCACTTCTGAAATCCAGAGTAAGTAAACAAATTTTCCTAATTTAAGAAGTAGCCAAAATATGTTTTAAACCTAAGTCCTCACATTCTTGATCCATTAGTTAATAAGTATGTAAAGTGATGTATGATCTCAGGTTTACCACAATCCAGTTCAAAACCTTATCTATAATCTTATGCTAATAGCAAATTTGAAATATCACTGAGGAATCTGGATAAACAATTCCACCAGCTAGTTAGCAATGGATTGAAATTCATGAGAAATATTTGGGCCAAATTTAAATATCTGAAAGTCATCTTCATTGAAATTATAATAGATCACATGGTATCTGATGAAATCACCCAGTTAGAGATAGAAAAGAAAAAGAATCAAAGCAGAGCCTTCTGAAGATTAGTGGGTGTTAGTATGGATGATATTCCAACAAAGAAAATTAATAAAGAGCACTCATACATGTAGAAAGAAAATCAAGTCAGAGCAGCATCACAGAATCCAAAGGAAGCAAGTGTCAATAGATGGGAGGAATCATCGATAGTACCAAAACAATAGAGAAATCAAATAGAATCAGGACTATTGGATTTAGTCATAAATTAAAAATTGGCAACTGTGGAGAAAATATTTTCTTTATTAAAAATGTGAAATCAGCAGCCAGATTTCAAGGAACTGAATAGTAAGGGGTAAGGGCATGAATAAAGAGAGGCATTTCTTTCCAAGAGATTGACTGTGAAAGAGAGAAAAGATATTGAATGGTTTGAAGAGATAGCAGGGTCAAATGAGCAATAAAGAGAGACAATTCTTTCCAAGAGATTGGTTGTGAAAAGAGAAAAGATATTGAATAGTTTGAAGAAATAGCAGGGTCAAATGAACTTTGGTATGTGAATGGAGAAATGTATTTTAGAGATAAGGAAGAGATTTTAGGGATTAGGAATATCTAGGCATGTTTTTGGAAAAAAGAGAAAGCACAAGTAGATTAGAAGTGAAAGTTGTAAGAGAAAGTGTAGAAGATGTTGATGGTGATGATAATAGGAAAGATCTGAGAAGATATGGTAGGATATTTCTCAGTTCTATGCCTCAAACTTTTCCCACAGGGAAAAGACTTTAATCTCACCTTAGTCTGCAATGTAATGGAGTTCTAAGTCAAGATAGCCCAGAAATAGAGGTCAAGTAATAATTTATGTGCCATAAACAAGGAAATCCAAGAAATCTTTTGTGCAAGAAGAGACTTCCAATTTATTCCTCTGTCCCACACAAAGAAGTAGTATAAAAATAAGGTAAAGAAGCTGGAAATATACTTACCCCCCAAATAACTCTGAAAGTTAAATGGTATGGGCCATTTCTTTATCTATAGGGAGTAGAGAATAGCAGTAAACTGTTCTTTAAGTCAGCTGAGCAGTCATGGGGAAAAAATGTTGAACATCAAGCATTAGGGAATGTAAAAAAAAATATTCATGACCTTTCCAGTGTGAGTCTAATCATCACAGATATGTACATAGAAGAATCAAAATCACATACTTTCCTAGGTGGGGACAAATGGATGGTGAGTCTTAGAAAAGAATACTTTTATAAGAGGTCAGTACCATGGTCAGCAGCTGTGATAAAGCAAGTAGTAGCTGGCTGATTCACTATTAGAATAGTAGTTAGCAACAGAACTCCAATTGATCTTTATTTTACCTCCTTTGTGGTGACATGTGGTGATAACATTGCCTGACATATTTAAAGAGGATGAAATTTTATTAAATCTCCTCCAGTACCCACTTAGCTAGATATGCAATTTAGATATCTTATAGAATAAAAGAACTTGAGAACTACAAGGGTCTTCAGTAAACATCTAGCTCAATTCAGATAATTTGCTTTGGTGAAGAAGGTACCATTGCATAATTGAGACTTCCAGAAAAAGAAATTTCTCTTTCATGACTGTATTTTCGTATATTTTCTTTCTGTGTGTTTCTGTATTCTTTTCTTATACTAAAAAGTATGGAAGCATTTTTTTTTTTTGTTTTTGTATTCTTCCCCCCACTGTCTGGTGTCTTGTGAGAGAGTTTCATACCTCCTTCAAGTATCAAGTGGGCAGTTTCAGGTAAGATCTGAATTTGTGATGAGAAGACCTTATAGGAACAATTTTAGCTATACTTCCAAGATGGCACTGTCCCATCATCTTGACAGAATTTTCTAAACAATGAGGTATATTCTCCTGAACAGACAAGCGACCATTTAAGAAAGGTCAGAAGTAGTGGTAAAAATTATTGGATATTTACAAGTACAGCTACATAAAGTTATCCCTTTTTAAAATTAAAACCAATGTCTGAATCAAAGTCAACAACTGCAACAGTAATGAATATAAAGAAGCAATTACTTTACATAATACATACCAATGAGATCAAATCTAAGTTGATATATATTGTATCTTGACACAGGATTGATATCCCACTATCATTGCCATTTGGTGCTGGCTTATGATTTGTGAAACTCAATTTTCTGGATTTGGCCTTTCAGCATTTTTACTTTGTAGTTCTGCTTTTGTTGTCTTTGTTTTCTTTGCTTATATTGGTTTCAGCTGCTCCAGTGGATTTTCTGTATTCAACTCAATTGAGTTCATTTGCATATGATTTGTCAAGCAGTTTATCAATAGTTGCATATAGAATCAATAGATTTTTTATGCAGAAATTCTGTTCACAACTTTAAACAATGAAAATAATCCTTTGGATGCCATAGATGTGGACTAGGAGAAAAGTTTCTTTATCAAAGGCATTTAGTTATCTCTAGAATAATTCCCTTGTTTTACTTTGAAAAATTGCCTTAAGAGTAAATAATATAAAGCCTTAATAAAATTAAATGACACATTGAAGGTGTATATGCAAAATTAATTGGCAAGACAAAAGAATATTTCCAGAGAAAATTAGATTCATATGTAGAGCAGATTTGAATGGCATTACTTGGAGATAATACAGTGGGAAGGAGAATTACCCATATGTCTGAAGACATTTGCGATCAATTAATTGAGAAACAATAATCCTTATATTATTCATTGCAAGAGAACAAAGCAACAAATGCAATTAAGGCTGCTCAGTTCAGTTATAAAATATGTTGTTGAAATGATGTTAAAAAATTCTTACTTTGCAAACTAATGATTACAATGCCACATCAAATGAAATTTTCAATATATTTGACATATGTTTTAATGAAAATTATATGATGTGGAATGATTGTATTAGATTTTGAAGCAATAAAATACAAATGATTTTAGAGCAAAATGCACTTCATAATCACTTGAATTTATATAAATATACATTTATATATATTTGAATGAAAAGGTTCACAAGCTACATGATTTTTCAAGTTCTCATGAGAAAAAAAAAAGTTATTTTATTTTTTAAAAAATTAAAGAGAAGAGCACAAATTTTTTGACAATATGAGAGCAGAGCACAGAAATTTTCTAGGTTACTGAAAAACATTTAAGTACTTTAGAAGTGTTTTAGTTAATAAAATGGGTTGTCATATCATCATAGTCATAATAATAAAGATGAATCAAGTGCACTTTATTTTAAAATTTTCATCTTATAATTTGCATGTTTAATGGCAAATTTTAAAAAATAATACCCTACATAAATTAGTGCAAGATTTTCAAATACATTCTTTGATTCATAAAAATGACTTAATTTGTCAAACAAACAAAAAGCAAAAACAAAACTTAAAGTTATGGATAATACATTTATAAAATCATGCTTCTCATATTTCCTAATTTTTAAAATATCTTGCATGTGAAATAAAATATTTGGCTAGTTTACAAAAGAAATGATTATTTTCTCTTAACAACCTAAATATAATGGGTAGTGAATTTATTTCCATGGACAAATAGTTAAAAGATTTTTCTTATAACATCTTTTATTTAGATGAATGAACATTTAAACTTGAAATTCTTCTTATGCTACATACAAAAAATAGCTCTCTGATTTACTTAAAAATTCTTTTTAGCTATCATTTGTAATGTCTTATTGATATAAAATAGTCTTCTAGAGTTGTTATAAAGACAAGTTATCAGAATCAATTAATGGTCAAAATTATTTACGAGGATAAAAAATATAATCAAAGAAGCCATTTCATGAGATAATTCCCAATGGAATGAATTCCTCCTATAACAGTAATTTTATTATAATTATATTGCAAGATATAAATATGAAGATATAAAGAATTTGATGAATAAATTATTTTATATTCTGCAATTTTAATTGTATATTTAAAATGTGTTTGTTACAAATTTGTGGTAACCTAATACCTTTATCCTAGCAAAAGTAAGCTGTGTGATTTTTTAAATGTCATAAATTTATAAATTTGAATGTAGATATGAGTATCTACGATGAACTCATGAAATTACCAAAATCACAAATTGTGTTATGAAAAATGTGGGAATGGCATAAAAAGGGGCATTCCTAAATAAAGTCTAAAACATATTGCCTTACAAGCATATTTTGGAGAAATCCGAAATGAGCCACATTCTGGCATGTGGATTGTCTGAGAAGCTATCTTGATGTTAGAGAATCAGTTTTTCAGTAAGAACTAAGTGTGGGAAGAAAAGCCAATTCAGATATTGCCTGGCTACATGTTTTCTGAAACTCTATCTTTCTCTTTCTAAGATTGTGTGTGAGAATCCCAGTCATAGCACTTTCAGCAGCATAATGGAAATTCCCCTTCCCTACCCAAATCTTCTGGAAGTCCTGGTACAAATTCTCCAGCTCAGCAAGTAAATATAGGTATTTCTGGTCTGTAACCTTCAGGAAAACATCTCAGCAGAAGTAACCTGCTTGGATTCTATCCAGTGACAATAATTTAAAATCTGAGAGATATTCCTATTTTCTTCAAAACTCAACTCAACCTCACTATTTGTGAGGCACTATTTGTGCTTTCCTCATAAAATGACTTTGCATTTATTTTTATATGTTTTGCATTTACAAGTCATCTCTCTCTTGAGGAGAGAAGACTTTTCTCTTTGTGTCCCCAGAACCTAAAATAGTTCTGAGTATATAGTAGACACCCAATAAACATTTATTGCATACACAATGGAGTGTATTACACGTGGATATTTGGAAATTTTGGTTGATATATAACTATGTGACCTCTTTCTAGAAAGAAATTTGATGATTTGTAGGAATTAAAAGGAATATATTGAGTCTGTGTTTTGACAATATATATATAAATGTCAAGTCAATACTATGAAAAGAGTGGGGCAATTGTGCCAATGAGTTTAGGATAGGAGGTATAAAAGAGAGACTTGAAGAACACAAGGGAGCTCTAAGACTGGACAAAAGAAGGCTAGCCAAGATAATTAAGTATTACAAACTATGATCATCTGAGTTTCAACAGGATTAACACTTCTAACGCAGTGGCCCTGGTAACCTTGTCTAGTGGCACAGACAGTAATTATTTATGAGAGAGAGAACAACCAATAGCAGGAGAATAACTCTTTTTCCCCCTAGAACAAAAGCCAGGGTAGATCAAATAAGTAAAAGCAGTACCTATTTTTGGTTCTTTAGAAAATTTTGCCACCCATAGTATTGCATTATAGCATAACATAGTACTGACTTGAGTTTGCTGTTTTACAGGAAGATAGTTCCAGATAGAGAGGAACCTTTGGAAAGATTAATATGACAAGAAATCATTTTATTGACCGGGTAAAAGAATATAATTCAACCCAGTTATTTGGAAAGTGATCAGTGTGATCACTATCCTGGAATAACATTTGTACATTTGTGGTTTAATAAATGCAACTCCTAATTCTATTTGTTTTGCGGTGAATGTACTTTCCCCAAACCTTGGTCTCATAGGAGAGGAATAGACCCTTCTCAAGACTACTACAATAGCATACTTGAGAAGATAATTCAAATACATTGTCTTGTCATGAGCATGAGATGTATCTAGAAAATGTCCTTTTAATTTTATCATCTGTGGCAGATTAAAAAAAAACAAATCAAAAATTCACCACTTTCTATCTTGCCAGTGTAAAGTTGGGCTTATAACCTCTTTTAATTTAATTTAATTCCAATACCTTTAAGGGAGTGAAAGCAATCAATCAATCAAAAGGACTTAGATTGAAAATTATTAGATCCAAGTGAAATAATGCTAGAGAGAAAATTTGTTCCAGTAGTCTGAAGAAAATTCACCATGACCAGGAATCATCTGTAAATTTTAAGTGTGTTGAGAAAGGATGGAGTTCTCAAATTTGGAACAAGTGGGCTTTCTAGCACTGCACTAAAGGAGAAGGACCTTCCAGGAACTGGAAGGAGAGGCTTCAGCATTAGCTTTTGACGAGAGCACTGCTTTGCAAGTTGCAAAGTATCTGGAAAATTATTTACATTCCATCTTCCTATAGGGGTCTTAACTGGTATACCAGAAACTTATGGTAGTATCTGCATTGGTAGCCAAGACTATATACTTGCAACTTCTTGAGCATTAATTAATGAGCCCCATTAATGAGCATCCAACTACCTGGATCTATTAGTTATCCTCATGAGCTTTCTGAACTTGAGTCCACTTTCAACTTTGGTCAGCATGTATTCATGGAAGAAACTGGCACAAATTTTGTGCCAACTGTTTTTAATGTGTCTTCTTTGTAAATACCTCTTTCTAAACTCTGTTTTAAGCTTGCTGAATAAATTATTCTCAACTGAATATTGGGAATGGGAAGTACAGCCATGGAAGTTGAAGCAGATGGAAATAGAGGTATATTCTCTGGTTTTTCAAGGGTAATTCTAACTCTAAAAAGTCAGCCTAGCTCTTGGTATGTAACTTGTTGGTGAAATGGGATTTAAAAGAAAAATCCTCAGGGTTTAAAATGGCTAAACCAGTCTCAGACATTATTCCTTCATTTCTTTCTCCTTTCCCTCCTCCTCATCATCACAATTAGCATTAATATAGCACTCTGAGGTCTGCAAAATACTTAACAAATATTATCTTATACATTGCAACCCTGGGAGGTAGGGGCTATTATTATCTCCATTTTATAGATGGAGAAACTGAGTCAGGAGGGCAGTGTGGAAAATTTAAAAGTAGGATGAAACTATATAATTAGAGTTGGGCTTTGAATCAGAGAATTAGTGGGTTTTAATCCTGATGATAATTACATATGTGACTCCATGAAAAGCATTAATCTCATCAAGATATGGTTTTCTCATAAATGTAAAATGGAGTTATTTGATCAAGGTGACTCCTAAGATCTCTTCCTGGTCCAAATCTATGGTTATATGAATATCGCAGTCTTCAAAAACTTAAAACTGAGTTTGCCTAAAGGACAATGGAGAGGTGAATGGTGGTTTTCATCAGGCTGTAGCAGGTTGTCAATGAAGAATTTTACAAAAGAAACAGCATAAAATATATTATCAGAAATATAGATGATTGGGGGGAAAAGAGCTAATTACAGGAAAGAACAAGGGAATGTTAGAAATCATACAAGCTCTATCGGTATTTGTAAAACACTAGTTATAGAGAAAAAAGCAATGCACTTTGGGTTCCTTCCCAACCTACCCCAACCCCAGCCCTTATATAATATCTATGGGAAGATATAGATGGTAATTATGCAGGATGTGCAATTATATACAAATTACAATCTATTTTCTCAGAGGTAAGATTTCTAGGTAGTAATCACTTAAATGACATTATATGTCCATAAAAATATTAAAATATAAACCAATAGGGATGTGGTGGTGATTAATTAATCAATTAGAATTTATTAATCACCTAACATGTGGCAGACTACAAAATAATCAAACCCAAATATCACAAAACTATTATTTAAAAACTATGCCTTACTCTCTCCCCTCCTTCAAAAAAGGTATATAAAAATATATCTCACCATATTCTTTTGTAAAAGTGGGGAGGATGGAGGCATTTAGGTATGGAACAATAGGGATGTGTGCATGTGTGTATGTGTATTTGTATATACATGTATACTATCTTTTTTCTATGTATTAATCTGTTTTACTTTTCTTCTTTCTCTTCTTTTTTCTGAGGCAATTGGGGTTAAGTGACTTGCCCAGGGTCACACAGCTAGGGAATGTTAAGTGTCTGAGACCAGATTTGAACCCAGGTCTTCCTGACTTCAGGGCTGGTGCTCTATCCACTGCGCCACCTAGCTGCCCCTCTTCTTTCTCTTCTTATTTTTCTTTCTCATTTCTTTCTGGCTCTTCTTTGTTGTCAATTTTTTTTATTCCAGGAGATGGCTTTCAGGATGAGGGAGGAATACAAAATCTAAGCAATATAAATGTAAAAGGTATTAAAATTTATTTTAAAAATGGTTTACACAGAAATCAAAACCCAGCCTTGCATAAGTTTTTCTTGTATTAATATGACTATTATATGACAAAAACTAACAGCTTAATTCAATTTTTAAAATTCAGTCTGTTAGCCATATGTTTCCTTTCCATGTGATAAAAACTGACAGTTTGAACTAATTTTTTTCCACAGAATTGACCAGCTCCTACCATAAAAACCTTCTCTACATACTTTGCAAACAAAACAGGTAATGTAATAAAGTAATATGAACATACCATGAGATCTTTGAAACAAATCTAACCCAAAAGATAGGAATGGTTAGATCTATTTATTGTCAAACTTTATCTTCCAGTAAGAGCCAGAATACAAATGAGTCTTCTACTTTATTGATGTGGATATAATGCATTAATTAGCAGATTATAATTATAGTAAGAATTTTAAAGACAAAACAAAATTCTATAGTCAGAATTAACTAAAAATGAAAGAAACATGCCTTTCTAATTCTAAAATATAGTTTCCAACTGCCTGTGTGCCTTTCCCAATCGTGAAGGAATTAGATAATAATGATTATGGGTTTTATGAAAGTTTATTTTAAAACTCCACCTCTATCTTTTTGCCTCACTAGGAAATAGGCTTTAAAAGACTCTGAGCTTGTTAGAAATTTCAGCAGGAACCTCTACAGAATATTCTGTTAATGATTTCTAGATCTCCCTTTTTCTATATTTGAGAACAAAGAGACGCCAATCAGTAGAGTTCTCAAGTTGGGTCAGATGAGCCACATCTGAAATTTGCATTTAATCTATTTGCTGAAAGGGTAAAAAGAAGGAATATTATTTTTAGAGAGAAAGAAATATTTATTGATCCTCCTGTTGTTTTCTTAAATCTCAACTTATCTGGGAAACCTGACTCTTTTGTGGGTTTAAAAAACTATTAATCTAATCTTCATTGATCTCTCTATTTTGAAAGCAAAAACTTTACCTTAATATTTTTTGAGTTAGAATGTGCTTTTAAGCAGGCCTGTGTTTTTTTAATTCTGGTAAAGTTCAATCTCTGTTCATTCTTAAATCAAATAAACTTCATTTTCTGCTTGATTAGATTTTTCCTTTTAGGATTAGCATTTTAAAATGGAATCACTGAGGGATTTCATAGTAATTTTAGAATATAGCAACTATTTCTAAAATAAATTGGCCTTCATAATGAATATTAGAACCTGCTTTGTCTTCCTAAAACAACTTAATAGATTGGAATCCATTCAATCTTGATCACAAATCTGAAGCCCTAAATTCCTGAGAAGGAAGGAGAGCATCATAGGCTATTGGTAGAGCCCATATCTAAACTCTCTTGAAAAAGCAAGGTAAGGAGAGAAGGTTGCCATTACCTATGACATGGATCTTACCTCAGAGCCTAGACAAAACAGAAATAAAGGTACATAAATTACATGAAGGTTCAGCCAGCTCAAACAAATGATTAGCTCAAATGTTAGGAACAAAAACAATAACAGGAAGTAACAATGAAAGGTTGTTTCATGGCTCCAGCACAAAGAGGAATGGGTATCAACCTTTTCAACTGACGTCAAACTGGCTTCCAGTGATGTTTCAGCACTGAAGGACAAGATGACCTGACCTTTTCATATGTTGACTTCTACTTTCTTTTGCTCAGGTGTCCTCCCTAAAAGTATGCAGAAATGAATAAGGAAGTGACACAAAACTGACTTTTACACATTCCAGGGAAAATTTTCTGCACTAAAGGGATCTATATACATTTCAGGCCAAAATACTCTCCTGCAAATTTTGCAATGAAAGTTTGTGTATGGAACTTACAGAGTTTGAGGCTTACTATTTAATCAGCATTATTGCCCACCTTTCCTCTCATCCCTATCCTACCCACTCCAAAAGCCATTTGCCCTTAGCTGTAGAAAAAGGATGACTATCCTTTATTCCTCCTATGATCTTCAGTTGTAGATAAAGAATTGCCTAGTAGGGAAAGGGCCCCACATGTGCAAAAATGTTTGTGGCAGCCCTTTTTGTAGTGGAAAGAAACTGGAAATTGAAAAGATGCCCATCAATTGGAGAATGGCTGAATAAATTATGGTATATGAATGTTATGGAATATTATTGTTCTGTAAGAAATGACCAACAAGAGGATTTCAGAGAGGATTGGAGAGACTTGCATGAACTGATGCTGAGTGAAATCAGCAGAACCAGGAGAACATTATACACAGCAACAAGACTATACAATGATCAATTTTGATGGACATGGTTCTCTTCAACAATGATGTGATTCAAACCAGTTGTGCTGCGATGAAGATAGTCATATACATCCAGAGAGAGGCCTGTGGGAACTGAGAGTGAACCACAACACAGCATTTTAACGCTTTCTGTGAATATTTCCATGCATTCTGTTTTCCTTCTTAGGTTGTTTTTTTTTTGCAAAGGTCAATGTTGAAAGGTCACTCATATGTTTTGCAAATAAAAAGCTTTATTATTAAAAAAATAAAAAAAAGAAGAAGCTGTCAAAAAAAAAGAATTGCCTAGTTAGCACATAAAACTATAATGGAAAAATGTATTATTAGCAGATAGTTTCACCTTTACCTCCACTCTGAACTCTCTCTAATAATGCTCTGTGTACCAGTATCAAATTAGAATGCTAAAAACAAAGCCTTCACTATGTTTCTCTCCTGCTTAAAAAACTACAATAACTTCCCATTGCTACCTAATATCTAAACTCCCTTGCCTACCTTTCAAAGACTCTACAACCTATACAAACAACACACAATTAACATTCCCTAAAATTCCCATTATTTCCTAAAATGCAACCTCTAGTCTAGTCAGGCAGGTCAAATCATTGTTGCCTACTATGCCATAATGATTTCTACCTTAGTGCATTTTGTCACTCTCTCTCTTTTTCCTACTCCACTCATACTGTCATCCTAAAAACATCTTTCTTCTGTATTTCACTTACCTATATCCTGGTCACTTAGTTGGTTGTTGTTCTTCCTTCTCAAGAAGACTAAAATGATATCACTATGTTAGAGTTAAATTACAATATGTCTGATTATGGCTGATCAGATCAATATGGGTTCAGAATGCTTGATCACAGGCTGCACACAAATAATTTCTATTTGGGATGGATTCACTAACTTTGAGCATCTTGCATTTCTTCTGAGTTAATTCTGCTTTGCTTATAGAACACAGTACCTTCTCTGTTGAGGGCTTGCTATGCTGGGCAGTCTTGTGCCTGGGTCATGTGTCTCCCATGTCATACAATCAATTTTAAAGTTTTTAAAAGAGATCTCAAGAGTATCCTTGTATCACTTTTTTTGACCACTTAACTCCTATCTATCCTTCCAAGACCAGTTCATGTTTTATCTTAAGTATAGCCATTTTCTTAACCTAGTTAACCTGCCCTACTCATACTTCTATAGTTGATTTCTTGAACCTAAGTGTGAATACATTTTTCCCTATTAAATTTCATTTCATTGGTTTCAACTCTACATTGTAGCCTCCTCTCTTAGTACTCCAACTAATTTAGATTTCCCTTTCTTCTGAACTACTGTTATATCTAAAATCAATACCATAAATTTTTTTGTTCTCTCATTGCTTGAGTATGTTATTCTTATGTTGCTGATTATGTTTTATGTTCTTAGAAATAGGGACCCTATTTGGAGGGTCTTTCTGCCTGGAATCACAGAATCTCAGAGTTGGAAGGAACTAGACGTCATTTAGTTTGAGGTCATTTAGTTCCACCTGTTTCAGAATAGGAAACTTTTCTACAATATTTCAATCAGGTATTCCCTCAGTTCTTGCTTTAAGACCTCAGTGAGTAACGTATTACCTTCAGAAGGTGGATCTTGTTGGAGATAGCTCTAAATGTTAACAAATCTTTTCTGTGTTAATTATGAATATGCCTCTTTACAATTTTTACTCATAATTCCAATTCCACCTTTTGGGGCAAATCAGAACAAGTTTATTTTTCCATCTAAGTGTTAAGGTCAAATTTGACTCCTTGTATTAGAATATTCCAGCCTTTGAATAACAATATAAAGAAGTTTGTAAGAGGTAGCTAGATGGCTCAGTAGATAAAACTCTGGGTCTGGAGTCAGGAAGACTTGAATTCAAATCCATTCTAATCCATAAGAACAAAATAGATGGAAGTTTATGAGAAATCATACTTGGAAAAACTCAACAACTAGAATCCTACCAGTTTTGCTGCTCCTCTTTGACCACCCACCCAACCTACAGGTCAGTTGTAAATGAGGAGAATTAGCCCAAAGAGTTTGCTAACTTAATATATGCGAAACATATACAAACTAGATAAAAGGTCATTTTTGTATGTGAAGGCACTGGGAGAGTTAAAAAAAGGTTTCAAATGATGTCTGAGCTGTCGAAGTAAACTGGAGCATTTATAGGGTGAAGGTGAGGAGGAAATAGGTTCCAAGTGTTTATCTTGGCCTAGGCAATCCTCTCTCTCAGGAGTTTTTGACAGAATATTGGGTCTTTCTAGAGGGGAGACTGACCCTAAAGAGGGGAAGTCAGCCTTGCTTTCTCTGGCTCATTGCTTCCATCCCAAGATAAAACTCAAGGGAAATCTCTTTCAAGTTGTATAACCTCTGTTTGTCTTAATCCATTGGAGAAAGAAATAGCTAACCATTCTAGTATCTTTGCCAAGAAAACCCCATAAGGGATCACAAAGAGTCAGCATCAACTGAATAACTGAAAAACAAAAACAAAATACAGAAATTCAAGATTGTAGGTCTTAAGGATGGCTACTTTCTCAAATTTTCTTATGTGAATTTCTGGTCCTCTATCCTATTATTTTTTTCTAATGCCATAACTATCTTTTTTGTTATCTAAATTTTCAGATTAGTAAAATGAGCTTTCTTCCCAACCACACCTCTTTTTAGTTGAAAATACATTTGACTGGATTTGCAAAATCTATTTGATGCATTTCATTGCTAACTAAGAGCCCTTCATTCCTATATTTAATCCACAATCCAGAAATCCAAATCCTACTCCTACATACTATGTACTTAACCAATAATTTGATTCCCAGGCCTCTCTTTCATTTAAGAAGTCCTTGCCTAAAGAAAATACTCCTGGTTATTTCTGGACACCTCTGGTGTCCTTACTGAATTTCTTGCCTAAGACCTCGTGATTTTTAGTCATGTTTGCTGCATTTTTTGATGGTATCATTTGTGTTTCTGTGAATCATCAAAGGTATGTAGGAGTCATCAGTTTTGCCAAGTCTTGGGTTTTTTTCCTGCAATGTTTTGGATATATGCCTTAAAAAGACAGTAGACCTCTCTGTTAAGCGGTGTGTGTTAAGGAAAGATTTAGACGAGATTGTACTAGGCCTAGAAAAAAGCTAATTTTTGCCAACAGTTATTCTTTGCATCTAACTTAGACTAGCTCCCTCTCATCTTCCTAATAACCTGCAAATAGACACAAAGTTCTCATTCTCTCAAAAATGCACTCATTTTTTAACCCATATTCGAATGATATATTCCAAGTAATATATATACTCATGCCTCCAGACCAAAGACGGTGGTTTCCAAACTCTGAAGAGCTCTTTATATCTTATGAAAATCCCAACGGTGGCAGACAACATCAGTTCTAGTCAACTATAGACTGTCCCATGCAATCAGAGGCAACAGGTGAAAACCATATAACCAACAGGAAGGAGTTTGCTGATTATCATTAACAGTAAGTGCTTTGACAAAGCCCAAAGAGTAATAACTGACAGGAACCTATTTTATCTTATGACTTACTTCTTTTTTTCTTCTTTCATCTTGCACCTGTATCTTGTGCTTTCTCCCCCGTGTGTTTTTTGTTTTTTGTTTTTTGTTTTTTTACTAGCACTCTCCTCTATGTGTTCTTGTATACAGGAATGCATATCTTGCCAAACACATACAGTTCTGTATTATCTGTCAAAACTGTCAAGAGACATGTCAACAGTGCATCACTAATATATTTTTTTAATTCCCCACTGCATCTCACATTGCCATTGGCAAACGCTGCATGCTTGATAAATACATGTTGAATGAAATACAGGTGGGTCAGAATTTTTAATGGAATATGTTTCTGGGAATCATAATTTTAAACAGCTTAAAATGTGGTAAAAATTCCTAAATAAATAAAAACTAAAGTCTTTATTTTTTTATATTTTAGCAGAAAGTTCCCTAGTTCATGTAAAAGCATTGAAAAAAGAACTTTTTAATGGATCACATTGAATAAAACTCCCATGTGTTCCCACAAATGAGTAGACTAGATCAGGGCTTCTTAAACTTTTTCTACTCACAAACCCTTTTCACCCAAGACATTTTTATGTGACCCCAGATACGTAGGCATATAAAATAGGCATAAAAAGCAAACATTTATTGATAATCATAATTTTGTTATTCTCACATTCAATTATGCAACCTCATCTGAGGTCACAAATCACAGTTTAAGAAGCTGAATTATGCAGTCAGGGATGAGACACTCCTTCTCTAGAGGCATCTTAATCTCAGCATTTTAGACTATAGATGATCTAGATGTCATGGTAGTAGGTTGGTTTATATCAGTAATATGAAGCTCAAATAGAAAAGGGGGCCACTAAATCATGCATAATGACTCATGTAGACCACAAATTGACTTTGAAAACCATTCATGTTTATTTATTTATTTTATTTATTTATTTTGTTAAAAATTTCCCAATTGCATTTTAATCAGTTCAACCCACACAGGAATGTTGTGGGATACATGTGGCCTGGAGGCAAGTGTTTAACATTTCTGATTTTGGTGATAACTAAGCACCTAACTAATTCTGAACTTCAGAAGTCAAAATAGGAGCAATAAGTAAAATTTATAGAAGATTAAATATAACACTGGAAAACTTAATAGTTGGAGCAACCTGAAAGAACAATGATTTATCAAAATATGATGGTCTTCCCATGCCTGGAAATATTTAGAGTCTTAAACATCACTTATTGTTGATACTGTCGGGAATATTTATACAGATCTAGATTGAACTCAGTAGCCTTTGAGGCCTCAACAATTTTTCCACCCCTAAGATTGTGTGCTTCTTTTAAATGTGAGACAAGGAAAAACAGGGAACCTCCCAAACCAGGAGCAGGGACCAAAAAAATAGGTATTGATAAGATGAAATGAGAGGAGATAGTTTAACATTTTTTCTATATACTAGCATAAATCGATACTAAAAAATTGTTTTACAAATGGTATGTGTTTTGTAATAAGTATAGTATATTACAGTGACATCTCAAAGACTAGTACACAATAGTAGAATGGGTAAAATGAATACAGGGATTTGGGGAAGGGGTTGGAGGAGAATGATATATAGGTTATAACTTTCAAACGGTGCCTAAGACTCATCAGGATCTTGTTCATTCCAAGTCCCTGTGTTGACTATAAAAATATTCTAAGTTGATTATGTAGCAGTTGTTGTTTATTTGGGGTTTGGGAAGACCTGGGGGCCTTTTTGATGTAGTTTTGGTTTCAGTTAAGCTAGTTCATTAATTTTTCTTCTTTTTTTTGATTTAGTTTTTTAAATCATTATTTAGTCTCACTCTAGGTTAAACCAAATCACTATGATGAGAATTCTTGATAGAGTTCAGTTTTTGTATCAAAATATCACTTAAAAAACATTTAGGGAAACCTTAATTCTTAAGAAGTCCCATGTTTCATATGGAACATATTCTTATAAATAAAAAGTATCATGAAAACAAGACTTAAACAGGATAGTATCTTCAGAATTCTCAGACCCACTCCTTTTTGTCATCATTGCCAGAATGGTTTGAGAAACAAATGCACTGTTGACAGAAAAAGAATGTTCTGTTATATGTCTCCTAATCAAAAAAACTCTTGTAAAAAGGGAGAAAAAAGTTTTATAGAATCATCTTTCCCACTCCATGTGAAACCAATAAGTAAAATTGGATGATTAATTTCAAAGTATATATGACTTTCAATTCTCTTCTTGGTGAGGCTGTTTGCTTTTAGCTTGTTGAATAAATCAGTCAATTGACCAAATTGAATGATTTTTGCCCCCAAAATTTTTGATAATAGCTTATTAAGATTTAAATTGTTTTACTCTTGTTTTCTCTTTTTATGAGATTGCCTGGTAACTCAATGCTACCTTTCTCCTGGTGGCAGCCCATTTGTGTGTGTGTGTGTGTGTGTGTGTGTGTGTGTGTGTGTGTGTTATTTTATTTTTGTTTTTATTGGAATGGAGAAGTTAGTCTGGTATGGGAAAGTGTTTCTTGAACTATCTGCAAGATAACTATCTGGGGTCTACTTGTGATCCAAGAGATACCTAGAGAGATTTCTTCAAGAGTTGCCTGGTAAAAGTATGAGATTGGATCTATTAACATATCTGTTAGTTTCCTTACACTACTCTAATCATTTGGGGCTGTTTAAATAAATATGGGACAACTTTTTCCAGATATAAATTTAGAGTTTGATGGATTTAAAACGTAGTCTGAGGATATCTGGATTCATTATGGGGTTTAAAAGCAACTGGGACAGTAATGAAGTTCAACATTTGCCAGAAGAATCAATAGAACAAATACCAATACTGGTTCTATGGAACTGAAGGAAAGAGAGAATGAGTCTTTATTTAGATTCTACACTGTGATAAGCATTTTACAAATACTAACAATATGCTCGGCCATCCTTCACAGTTTATGTAATATTATTCCCAGCTGAGGAAACTGAGGCAAACAGAAATCAATTTAATGGAGTTACATAGTTAGCAAGATCCTGAGGTCAGAATTGAATTCAGGTCTTCCTGACTCAAGACAGAGCATTTTATCCACTGTTGCTTATAAGTGGAAGGAGTGAGAGGAGGGATTCTTTATCAATGATGTAAGAGAATTACAGAGAGCAATATAAACAGTTTGGAAAACCAGAATTGTGTGTGTGTGTGTGTGTGTGTGTGTGTGTGTGTGTGTGTGTGTGTGTGTGTGAAAGACAGAGAGAGAGAGAGAGAGAGAGAAAGAGAGAGAGAGAGAGAGAGAGAGAGAGAGAGAGAGAAATAGGACAAAGTCAAATGACAGAAATGAGTTCACTTTGTAGCATGATCAGAGACAACTGAAACTGATCAAATTTTGGGAGGAGTCTTTTGATTATCTCTCCTGGAGATTGTTCCTCTGTGTCTTAAAAGGGGACCTCTCAGCTAACCCCAAATATTTCACCAGAATCTTGCTCAAAGTTTTGCTCACTGAAAATAAAACATTTTTCAAGTGCTGACTCTTTCAGCAACACAGCACCAGATGCTATTACTAGACATAATTTTGTCTTCTCCAGATCCTAAAGTCATATCTAAACTAGGGAATCTCTACTTTAAAAAAATAAATAAAACATTTCAAATATTTCAACATAGTATCCAAACCTAACATCACATCTGTATGCAGCGTAAGCCACATTTCATTCTGTCAACAGAACTTGGCTGACGTGCTCAGTGAATGAACAAAAGAATACAAGAGTACAAGTAGATGACCTATTTTCTTGGTGAATGTTGTTCAGCCCAAGAATTCCATGCCAGACAATTTGGCTGACCTAGGCATTTTAACATGACTTAATATGATTGCTATTTCTAGGGAAATATAGCTAGGGATAGCTGTCAAAATACAAAGCTAAATGTTGTGCTTGTCTGAATACTTCACATAAAAAGGAAACCTCTTATTGTGTGACTAAATCAATGGTCATTATCTCTTTGGTGAGTGTTTCCCTTAACCTGTAAGTGAACTCTGTGGGCACGTTATGCATATGGTTGGTCCAGCCAAGTACCTGAGGGCTCTCTTGAATGACTCAATTAAAGGTAGTGCTAACTGCAACAGTTAGCTGACTTACAGTGGAGATATTGATTCCGTGGTCTTTGACTTGTTTCTGAGGTCAATAATTGACTGAAGTATTCAACTTGACCTCCTGGGTTGACGTTAGTGAGTTGACTCATCATCTTAATGGATTTTGATGATGATGTACCCAAACACCACCCTTTTCTGGTGTGCAATTTTTCCTGGATTGAATTTAATAACTCTGACCCAGGGCAATCTGTTTAACCAAAAAGTAGCAAAACATAAGCATATCCTAAATTGGCATGGATGATATGATTTACTCCAAGGCACAAATAAGATTTTAATTAGAATATCATTAATTCAGAGTTATAAGGAACCATAGAGGTCATCCAGTTATTATTATTATTATTATGGTACAGCTGGAAATGGTCTTAAACATCATATGATTCAATGATCCAAAAGGTGAGCGAAGTGTTTCCAGAGAGGGAAAGTGATTTGCCCATAGTCATAACAAGACTAAAATCTAGATCTTCTGACTCTCATCTTTTAAAAAATTCAATTTCAAGCATTTACTTTTTTCTCCTTCAACTTCACTCAACCAATCAAGAAAGAAGGAAGGAGGGAAGATAGAAACCTTCTATCTAATACAAGCTTAGACAAGCACAACAAATTCCCACCTTGATCACATCCAAAAAGTGTTTCTTCTGCATATTAGTCCATCAATTCTTTCATGAAGAAGGCAGGTTTTTTTCTTTTTTTCTTATTTTTTAAAAGTTTTTTTTTTATTTTCAAAACATATGCATAGATAATTTTTCAGTATTGATCCTTTCAAACCTTGTGTTTCAGATTTTCCCCTCCTTCCCCCCCTCCCTTAGATGGCAAGCAATCCAATATATGTTAAACATGTTAAAATATATATTAAATCCAACATGTGTAAATATATTTATACAATTCTCTTGTTGCACAAGAAAAATCAGATCAAAAAGGAAAGAAAATGAGTAAGAAAACAAAATGCAAAGAAACAACATCAAAAGGAGTGAGAGTGTTATGCTGTGAACCACATTCAGGTCCCACAGTCCTCTCTCTGGGTGTAGATGGCTCTCTTCATCACAAGATCATTGGAATTGGACTGAATAATATCACAGCTGAGAAGAGCCACATCCATCAGAAATGATCATCATATAGTCTTATTGTTGCCGTGTACAATGATCTCCTGTTTCTGCTCACTTCGCTCAACATCATTTCATGCAAGTCTCTCCAGGCCTCTCTGAAATCATCCTGATGATCATTTCTTACCGAACAATAATATTCCATAACATTCATATACCATAATTTATTCAGTTATTCCTCCAGCTGATGGGCATCCATTCAGTTTCCAGTTTCTGGCCACTACAAAAAGGGCTGCCACAAACATTTTTGCACATGTGGGGCCCTTTCCCTCCTTTAAGATCTCTTTGAGATACAGGCCCAGTAGAAACACTGCTGGGTCAAAGGGTATGCGCAGTTTGATGACTTTTTGAGCGTAGTTCCAAATTGCTCTCCAGAATGGTCGTATCCGTTCACAACTTCACCAACAATGTATGTGTCCCAGTTTTCCCACATCCCCTCCAACATTTGTTTTATCTTTTCCTGTCATTTTAGCCAATTTGACAGGTGTGTAGTGGTGTCTCAGAGTTGTCTTAAATTGCATTTCTCTGATAAATAATGATTTAGAACATCTTTTTATATGATTAGAAATGATTTTCATTTTTTCATCTGAAAATTGCCTGTTCATATCCTTTTACCATTTATCAGTTGGAGAATGGCTTGAATTCTTATAAATTTGAGTCAGTTCTCTATGTATTTTAGAAATGAGGCCTTTATCAGAACCCTTAAATGTAAAAATGTTTTCCCGATATATTGCTGCCCTTCTAATCTTGCCTGCAGTAGTTTTGTTTGTATAAAATCTTTTTATCTTAATATAATCAAAATTATCTGTTTGGTATTCAATTATGAGTTCCAGTTCTTCTTTGGACACAAATTCCTTCCTTCTCCACAGATCTGAGAAGTAAACTATCCTATGTTCTTCTAATTTGCTTAAGATATGGCAGTGTTTTTCTTCATTAATTTTCTGATGGTTGACTTCTAGTGTTGGAATTACACATACCAACCAATGATGGTAGAGATTTCATAAGTCATAGATTTTAATTGAGTATGCTGATAAATGTTTAACAATGAGCTCTCAAAAATGTTTGCATGACACACTTTTAAATTTAACCTGCATTATTAACATTTCTCCAACACTTTTACAAGTCTAGAAAATCACCCAAATTTGCCATGCTTAACAATTTCTGAAATATAAACACTCAAATTAAAAATTTAACCATTAGATCTTATAACCTTGCTTCAAGCTGGCTTGAATACCCCTAAGTAAAGGTCACCCAAGAGGTCCTCTAGTCCATACCCTTCAAGATTTAGATCATAGAATAATAGACATAGAACTGGAAAGGGGATGGAATGTCTTCCAGCCCAAACCTCTAATTTTACAGAGGAGAAAGAAGTCCAGAATTTTGAAGTAACTTGCATGGATGAGTCATCTAGTCCCTCTGAGCCTCAGCTTATTTATCTATGAAGTGGAGGCAGTAACTCTTATACTACCTACTTCCTAAGGTCATTGTGGGAAAGGTTTTGAAATTTCCAATCTGTCCTCCCATAACTAATATTTCTAAAACAGAGGTAAGTATTATTCCCCTGCCTAAAAGGTTGGAGGATATGTACATCAATTTGTTTAGCCTTTACAAGTTTTTCATAATCAGGATCCCATTCATTTCTCTGGATGATTTCACACTGCTCTTCTTCAGACATTCTCTTTTCTAACAAAATGACCTGTTCAAAATTTTGTATCTCACCTCTCTGCTTTTTTTTTTTTACATAGACTGTTCCCCTTGGCTAGAACATACTTTCTTCCTCCAGAAATTCCCCAATGCTCTTCAAAGGTCAGCTCAAGTAGTGCCTCCTCCTGAATTAGACCTTTCCCAATCCCCAAAGTTTTGAGCCCTAACTCCCAAACCTGTTTCTGCCCAAATTATTTTATTTCTCTATACTTACTGGATTTCTATTATTTTCTCCATTAGAATATCAGCACCCTGGGGACTACTACTATTTGATTTTTTTTGATTGGAAGCTCCAGAATCTTTCCGAGAAATATGTATTTTTTTATTTTCCTCACACCTATGCTTTTATCAGTATAGGGCATTCCTAATAAGGAAATTATCTTATTAATAATGTAAAGCTCAAATTAATAATGTAAAAATAATGTAAAAAATTAATAATGTACTTTCTCTGAATCTTACAGTCTGAAGATATAAATAGTCATAATGTTAAGAGGCTGATTTGCCCAGAGTCATACAGCTGGTACCCAGCAGAGAAGACCTTTGAACCTAGACTCATTAACAACTATATGAAGTTGCCTATAATAATAATAATTAGTATCTGTATAGCATGTTCTATGTGCCAGGCATTGTGTGAAGCACTTTAAAATATTATTTTATTTAATCCCTAAAACAAGCCTGGGAGGTAGGCGCCATTATTATCCCCATTTTTACAGATGAGGAAACCAAGGCAAACAGAGTTTAAGTGGCTTGCCCAGCATCACACAGCTAATAAAAGTCTAAGGCCAGAATTGATTTGAGACTTGGCATTCTATCCAGTGTGCCACAAAACTGCCCCTCTCTTACACAGAATAGACCATTCATAAACATTTAGTTATTTAAATTAAATTAAACTGAATTGTAAATGATTATGGAAATAAGTTGTTATAAGGTCAGTTCTGGCTGCCCTCTCCTGTACGTGTGTGGTTTTTTTAAATTTTTATGGCTAGGGCTTATTATCCTTGTATATGATGAGGTACTGTGTGGGGTGGAGATGAAGAGAGTTTAGATGAGGGAATATTGATTATTCAATGTTACAATGATGCCATGAGATTATCTGTGTCCTTTATTCCTGTAGAATTACAAAGAAGAATTAATAGGGATGGTTTAAGGAAATTATTTTTGGTTCAAATTTTAAAAATTCTTTAGATGATTTCTTATCTCTAAAGACTAGAAATATGAAGTACATCTGTTTTTCATATTTAAATAGTTTGCATTTGTCTCAGAAAATATTCTGAATCACTTGCTCTGTACCAAATACAATACTAGGAGCTAAGAGACCCAAAAAGAAAAAACAAATGCAATTGCTGCCTTCAAGGTACAGCATGTGAAAAGGTGAAGTGTGTTTAAGTAAATAAAAGGAACATATACTGGCTTCACTTTTTTAGAAGTACAGCAGGCCTCGAGTTTCCAACAATCGAATTTCAGCCTTATCTTGATTCTCTGATGTCATCACTTGGAATCCCTCAGTTCCTAGAAATAGCTCTATCAGAAATTCTGTGGAGCATCATGGGCCTTGGCTCAGTCCCATGACTAGAGATGACATGACTTGAATCTGATAAAACACCAAACTTTTGGTATTTTATCATTTTAATTTTTTATTCCACCATTTTAATCAAAAAGAAACTCATGGTTTTATTTGCCTGAACTATAAAAATCACCAGAAATTCAAAAGAATGAAAAGAATAAGTACCTAGCATAATTCTTTTAATAATTCTTCATGTAATCCAATTGTGACCAGTACATTACAACAATGATATCATGATCCTTCCACAATGTCAAAGATGGTCTATATGAGCTTCTTCCTGCAAAAAAAGCAGTTGTCCCATTGTCAATATTGGGAGACTTCCAGCTTGATTAGCACCTGCTAGGTGTCCTACTGACATCATGTCCACTCTCCAAAAACCCCAGATTATCTGCACACAACAATGAAGCATCCTCAATCAACAAAGGTAGAGAGTAATAAAGGGAGCTCTTCTGTAAATTTAGATCAAAGGTCTCAAGTAGGAAAATTCAGTGTAGCAAAAAAGAAGTCAAAAGATATGGGTCAAATTTTATTTTGATTATTCACTATCTGCATGACTTTGGGCCAATTATGTTTCTTCTCTGTGCCTCAATTTCCTTTTCTGGTAAGTGATGGGAATTGGACTAAAAGAGAAATTCTTTATCTTTTTGGTGTCATGGTCCCTTTAGGCAGACTATGGAATTTTTCTGGTAATAATGTCGCTAAATGAGTAAAAATAGACTTTATAGGATTAAAAAAACAAATTATATTGAAATATAGTTTTCAGAATATTACAAAAATTAACTCGTGGATTCTAGATGTAGAATCCCTGGACCAAAAAAGCCACTAACATTCCTTCCAATTCCAAATTTGTGATTCTATAGTCTCAGGATGGAAAAGGTATATAAACAGAGAAGGTAATATGCTCCATCATTTTGACCCCTTTATCCCACCAATAACTAGAGAAGAGTCCACTGCCATGAGGGTATCACTGCAACTGCTCTAGTAGAGATCCTATTAGCAGGCTGACAGGCTTGTTAAAGTCTTGGAATCCTTTCTTATATTCAGCATTGAAGTGGCAAGATTCTAAATAGCTTTCCTGCTTCTGACATGCATCCAAATTTTTAATAGTGGCTAAGTACCTCACTAAGCAATTGAAAAAAATATAATGTATTCAAGGACCAAAAACCTTTTCAGACCTCTTTTCATCTATTTTTAGAGCTGGAAAATGGATTATGATTCAAATTTACATATTGGGCACATGCCATGCAATAGGTTCCCCCACCCATTTCTTTTTTGTAAAACTCCTCCATTTCCAAACTACTGGGAGAGTTTAACAATTTTGATGATTTTGAAACTAGCTGTCAGATTTAATCTATGCTAAAGAGGCTGAGAGAGGGTGAATGTATTCTGAAGCTTGTTATATAATTTGCGGATTATTTTTGCAATTTATATTCCATCAAATAGGGTGTATTAGGCTCTCAGAAACTCGTAATGATCAATTAATTTCAGCAGAGCAATCCTAGTGGCACTTATGGGACAGACATGATTAGACCCCTTTCTATCTGAGTCCCAAGGTCAAGTCATCAAATATGACTGATTGCATTTTCTAATGGCTTCTCTATGCCCATTAAAGAGCACTCAGCTATTCAGAGTCGCCTCTGATCATGACATTCAAAATCTGCTCTGATGACTCCTAACAAGCAAAAATGTATTCTCTAATCTTTAACCACATAAACAATGGCTAACCACTTGTAATTGAGTTTAAATTGATTTCAGGTGGCTTCAGAGAAAAGCAATTTCTACAACAGATTAACCTCTTAATTAAAGTATATTAAGGATACTGTCAGGTGTAGAAATTCTGCTCCAGCAGAAAATTATAGCTCATTGACATTCATTTATGAAAGAATCCTTGTTCTGTTCCCAGGTAACAAGTTACTTATCCACCTTTCTTGCTGCACTCACTGAACATAAAACCGGTATAAATGTCATCATTTAAAAAGAAATATCTCAGCCTTACTTGCAAGATGGAGTGTGGAGAAGGGGGAGGAGTGTAATGATGAGAGAAGTTTCTCTTTCTAGCTCAGGTTATCAGGTATGTCTTCTCATGGATAAAGGAATTGTTCCCTTCCCACCCTTAGCAATTGATGGCCATCATCTATCTTTAGAGTGAGTGAGAGACAATGCATGATGGTGAGCTAGGTATTATTATACATAGAAATTTAAATATATGTGCACATGGATAAGCTTTGCATAGGATGGTCAGACAGGGAGGAGCTATGGTTTGCAATATTGGAAGAAACAACCATTTATATGAGATCACAGAACTAGTGTGTACTAGTACTGGTACAGTACTAGTATTTTTGCAAGAATGTTTTTGTTTGATACTGCTCATTCCAGGCTTTGGGTTTTGTATATCTTAATTCCAAAAGGAAAAGGGGAAAGTATTTATATGACACTTACTATGTGTCAGGCATTGTGCTAGGTATATTACCAATATCTCATTTGATCTTCACAATAACCCTGTATGGTAAATGACATTATTGTTCCCATTTTACCATTGAGGAAACCAAGACACACAGTTTAAGTGACTTATTTAAATTCATACAGCTATAAGTGAAATTGTATTTGAACTCAGGTCTTCCTGACTTCTGACCCAGTGCTCTATATACTGTGCCAGTTAGATCACCTTCCCCACCACCACCACTATCATAGAGTTGTTTTTCTTTTTTAATTGGAAAAAAAGCCAACACTTTCTTTACAGTAAAATGGGGAGAAAAAAGTCACAAATTTCACATCCTAAAATGATTCAAGATGTTATCCATAGGAGGCAACAATATTAAATACAAATTGACAAGATTATTCATTATCAAAAGTTTCTCAGTTTATCAGGGAAATTACATAGAAAAAGTCTTCTTTATTAAAAGGGATGAGATATAAGAGAATTCCTTTGTCTCTGTGTTGAATGTGATTTATTAAGGGAATTCAACAAATTAAGGCACAGAAAAAAATATGGACTTTTGGAATACACTTCAATATTCCAACCTTGGGAGCTTGCATTACATAAGTTCCCATCCTTTTAAATAGAATCTTAGGTGCCAAAGGAACTGGTTGCATCCATGACTTCAGAAGAAAATTCAAACTAGTCAATAGGGATCACCCACTCAAAATAATTGATTGACTCACTGTGTTTTTATACTCTGCCTATGGGGCTTCTGGAAGAATCATCTCTCCACCCCCTCCTCCTATTCCATTTAGATGTACTTCTTTGTTTCCACCTTCAGACTGAGGTTCATCCATAGTCTGCAATTAATGGAAAACTGAATCACCAAATCCCACCAACACAGAATTTCAAAATGGCAAGGGAGCCCTGAAATCAGCATCCCTTTGACAACATTCCTGGCAAGTGATCATGCAGCCTTTGCTTGAAAGATCTTGAAAGGCTCAGAGCAGCCTCTTCTACTTGTGAACATCTCCAACATAATTTACATCCATGCTTTCCCTTACAGTGAACCAAAATATAACAGTCTGGAATGTCTATTTTTCCCTAGTTCTGAGCACAGATGCATATAAGGAGCAAGTACCTCAAAGGGTTCAAGTCTCTACTGACACAGCTTTCCAGTAATCTATGACAATACTAATGACTTCCTGATCACCCAAGGTAGAAGTCCCACTGAGACAGAGCTAGGGTCCTTCAAACTTGATGGATGTCCCAAGGTGGTATTAGTTGCCTCACCATATCCTACTGAGCAGATTCCTTAATATGGAAGAAAGGAGGAGAGAGGAAGCTGAGTTCTAGGTCCTTGTTGAATATCCTTTGTATACTTCAGCTAAGTTAACTTCCTTTTATTAATTTCTGAATGATTTCTGAGTTTCTAATTCCATTCCAATAGGGGACCTGAACCATGAAGAAGAAAGTTTGAGTTGGACTTGGTTCACTTCACTATCAAGACTTAGAATGACTTCAAGACCCTGATCAATAACATAGAGCTTGACCTACAGGTATTGTAGACTATATTTAGTTGGAGTTATATGACTGACAGCAATAAAGAGAGATCACAGTTACTTCCCACACACATATTGGTGACCTATTATATTTTTAAGTAATTCCTTTTCACTAGGAAAAAAAGGATTATATATGTCAGTCAATAAACATTTATTAAGCACTTACTATTTGCCACATTAAGCACAAAGAAAAGGACAAGACAGTTTCTGCCCTTGAAGAACTCACAATCTAATGGGAGAGACAATACATTTTTTAAATTGAAAAGTAGAGGAAGAAAGGGAAGCTACCTGAAGGATAATCTTCGTATCCAGGATGTGAAATGACCTGGGGAGGTCTGATTTGATTTCATATCACAGAATGCTGCATTTCTAAAAATGATGAAGTCTGGAAAGCCCAGGTGAGGAATAATGAGAATTCACTGGATGCCATCCTCAACATTTCCAAACTGGAGAAAAGAGGGGCCCAGGGTAGGGAATGCTGAAGGGATGTGAGTTTCCAAGTTGTTTTCATCTTACAGAATGAGTAGTTTTTGAACAAGATACAGTCCAAGGTGGGAAATGATGTACAAGGTTTTGCAAATATAAAACATTATATCAATGCTATCAGTTATCATTATTAATATTATGTGACATACAGAAGCTCAGTGACACTGCATGAATAGGTGTAATTTCACCATCGTGGACAACGGGCTAAGAGAACTGCCCTAGGTTGTCTTGCATAGGTCCAAGGCTATAAATAGCCTAAGAATTATCAGAAAGCAATAGAAAAGCATAGTTTCTTGCCCACACACCCTGTTGCTGTTATTGAAAATGGCTTAAAAACTTCCCCTGTACATTCCAGGCTCGACCCCAAAGGCAGGATTGACCCTAAGAGGGTGAAAAATTTTGATGAGGAGGAATGCATTCATCACTAGTTATTGCATTCCTGAATCTGGTTCAAAGAGAATTTCACTCATCAAGATATTGTATTTGTTGCTGCTTCTGCCACAATTCAATTATAAAACCAGGACTAGAAATATTTTTACCTAGTGCAAAAGCAATGGGAGTGGAGGGTGAGGAAATGGGAAGACTGAGGTCACTTTGGCTTGTGTCATCACAATGGGCTCAAGGAATGGTCCAAGCATCACACTTAGCTCCTGCATGATTTGGAGAGAGAAATGGTCTCTAAAAGAATACCAAGCAATGGAAAACTGGGGAGAAATGGTACAAAACACCATTGTACTGTGCAATGGTATGGGATGATGGAGGACTTCACTAGTCACCAAGGAGATGAAGTTCAATCCCATGAAAAGGAAGAACAAGAGAAAAGAACACTCTCCTGGAGAAGAAGCAACGTGCTACTCCTGATTAAGAACATTACCTGTGATTTCAATGCCCTGGGACAAATTCCATGTCTTCTGGATTAGTTATCTCTGCTCATTTATGATGGTTAGTCCAAGAGAAACTTTGCCTGTACAAGAGATCCAGCCTACCATTCTAGGCACAACTGGCCCTGCAAATGATTGTAAAGAAGACATTGAGAAATTCTATATGGTATGAACAGTGAATATAATGCAGCTGATGTATTGACTTTATTCTATATTTCTGATTCAGTAATGGAATCTAATTTCCATTACACTCCTAATCATGGAACTTATGAGCAGAAGAGACTTTAAACAAGATTTAATCCAATCTTTTTACTTTACAGATGAAGAAACTAAGGTCTAGAGAAGGCAATGGGTTTTGATACATCCAGTTTAGGATATAGCCAGCTCTAAATATCAGATCCTCACTGCTAAGCTGCTTCTTTCCTGTACATTGCCTGCCTGATCCTCCTTAACCATCCTGCCATATTGTTCCATGTAGAACAGTAGGAGGCAATTGTGCCATATAGAAACTCATATTAATAACTTTTAATTCATATTAACCTTTGAATCTTTGCTTGTCCACTTACCCTTCAGGTGACCTGAGGCAGGTCACTTCATCTCTCACAGGGCCTGAATTTCCTCAATGATAAGATTGCTTTTGGTGACCACTAAAGAGCCATCTCTTATTTTATGATTTTAAAAGACACTAAAGGAGACACTAAAGGAGTCTCATAGTGTTTTCCACTTGCTTAAGCCCCATAGTATTTGCTAAAATGGAAGCTGGGGAGAATAATCATCTCAATCTAAGAATGATCAGCAGTCATGACACAAATGCTAGTCAATAGAAGGAGGAACTACAGGGATTTCTGTTCCCATGTTCTCCTAGAAGATAACTCCTCCTAATTTTCTCGTCTTAGGGTTCAATTCAACTTACATGCTAAGATTAGTTCTGCCTTGGCAGGAAGCATATAAGAAAGCATGTCTTCCTTTCCTGTGCTCTCTATCTACAATACCCTGTAATTTGGCCTCAGCTTTACCCTCAGAACCCATGGAAACCACTCCCCTTGCTCAGAAGTTCTAAATCTAAGTTCTAAAAGCCTTTCTTTCTTTAGGAGCCTTTTACTCAGACTTGGATACTGACACTCTCTTCTGAGCCCCTGATCCTTTTGTTGTCCAGTCTCTGTTTTAAAGGCAGTGAGGTACAATGGAGGACACCTTGAATTCTGAATCATAACACCTGGATTCAGACCTGAACTCTGGAATTAGTTGTATAACTCTGGGCATTAATCTCAGTTTCCACATCTCCAAAACGGTAATAATTATACCCATCATGCTTATTTCATAGGATTATGAGGAAATCTCTCTAAAAATGTTATATAAATGTGAGTTATAATTGACATATATTGACATTATCCCACAAAGACCTCTCATAATTGCTGGTACTTCTCCATTCTGACCTTAACCATATTTTGCCAGAATTAGACACTCAGTCCTGGATTACCCTGGCCTGACCTGCTTTTGATGCCCTAGTCCTAGTATGACAATTATGATGGTATCAGTAAATATTTAATGAATGTATGAGTGCATATGGTGATAGAAATATGACCCCCACTTTCCTTTCAGTTTCTTGATTTCTTTTTAAAATTCTTCCTAAAATTCTATACTAGTAACATATAATTCTGAAACCTGTCTTAGAATTAATCACTCACCTAGTCACTAACAAGAAGTACTGATTGAGGCCAGATAAGTAGAAAAGGAAGTTTTTCACTGTCCCACAAAGTGTGAACCTGAGCATTCTAATGGGAGAGCCTTATAAGGACAACTGACAGATGGAAGGGCTAGTGATGGGGATCTAAAGAAACTCCAAGCAGAGTTGCACAAAAATAAGCCTGATCAACTACCCCTACACAGTTAGACGAAATGAGAGTAATCTGATATGAATTCCCTGCCTAGTCTGAATTAACCTCAGGTTTCTGAAGAGAACATGAGAATCTACACATGAGAACATGTGGACTTTCCAGAAAAACTCATCTTTTGCTCAATCATCAGCAAATTCAGGGTCTCTGATCTGCCCACCTCAGGAAGACTACTTACAATTAGGTTAATAGGTCAGACAGATCTAGGAGCTACTGCTAACTAGTTTACTTCAATTCTACATACATTAGAGAAGTACAATTTAAAAGATTTGGTACCTGATTTTTAGGGCATAAGCAAGAAAAGAAAGATAGGCCCTGCTATCAAGGAGTTTGCTAGGATCTGACAGAACCTGTCTGTATTGTTTGAGCATCCCAGAGGATTGGAAAGAGCAATGAGAGTAGACATAGAACTATAGGTTAGAATGCCAGCTCCAAAGCAAGTCACTGAGTCATTATCAACTTTAATGTCTTCATTCTTAAAGTAAGGAAGTTAGATGATGTGATCTCAGAGATTCTCTCTCTGTGTTTCTCTGTTTCTCTGTTTCTCTATTTCTCTGTTTCTCTCTCTCTCTCTCTCTCTCTCTCTCACACACACACACACACACACACACCATAAAGTTTTGATAAAATTTACATGAACAATTGTCTCTTAAATGTGCCTCAGATATTTATAAGCTATGTGACCCTGAGCAAGGCATTTAATCCTATTGCTTCAGTTTCCTCACATGTCAAATGAGCTGGAGAAAGAAATGGCAAATCACTATATCTTTGCCAAGAAAACTTCAAATGGGATTGCAAACAGTTGGACATAGCTGAAACAACAGAATGATAAAAAAGTGCTAAGAAAGGAGTTACAGAAAGAGGAAAAAGACAATCCCTGTCCTCAAGAAACTCACAGTCTAATGAAAGAGACAAATATGAAAAAACAAGCTCTCTATGGGATAAATAGGAAATAACAGTAAGAAAGCACTAGAATTAAGAAATGTTGGGAAAGACCTTTTTGTAAAAAGATAGGATTTAGTTGGGACCTAAAGGAAACTAGAAAGTTCAATAGGCAGAGATGAGAAGGGAAAAACTTTCAGGCATAGAAGCAGCCAGAGAAAATGCCCAGACCTGATATATGAAACATCTTGTTCAAAGAATAGCAAGAAGACTGATTGTCACTGTATTAAAGAATATTTTTTTAAAGTACAAAGAATGAAACCATTCTAAGAGCTTACATTCTATTGGGAGAGATAACATATGCAAATACAAGCACATGCCAAAGAACCACAAAAGAGATACCAGGGAATTAAGGAGAGGGAAACTTAGGTGGGAATCAGGGATGCGTCTGCCTAAGGAGTTTGTATTTTATTCTATTGGCAATAGGTGGACATCAAAGATTTCTGAGAATATTCATCATCATGGTCAAACTTGTACATTCTGAAGATTATTTTGACAACTCTATGAAGAATGGATTGGAGAGGTGAAAGATTTCGATCAGGAAGTTCAGTTAAGAAATTATTAAAATACTCAAAGGATGAAAGGACTTAGAACTAAAAAGTCTCAGCTTCTATATTTTAACAACAAAGATACTAAAGCCCAGAGAGAAGCACTAACTTGCCAAGGTTAGATAGGTGGTAAGCAACTAGAGTATCTCCATGGTTAAGTATAAAAGCCTAAACTTTTGTTGCTGTTTGATCATTTCAGTAGTGACCAATTCTTTATGAACCAACTTGGGGTTTTCTTGGCAAAAATACTGGAGTAGTTTTTCAATTTCCTTCTCAGCTCATCTTACAGATAAGAAAACTGAGGCAAATTGGATTAAGCAGCTTTCCCAGCTTCACACAGAAAATGAGTGTCTGAGATTTAAAAGTCTGAATTATGAGTGTGAATAATGAAAAGAGGACAGATCAGAGATATTGTATCAATAGAATCAATAAGGAAGAGGGTGAGGGAAAGGGGTTCAAAGCCCATTTTGAGATTTTTGAGCTCTAGTGACCTAATTAATGGTGACATCAACAATAATATCATTGTCCTGAAGATCCCAACACTTCTTCCAAATCGTGAGATGACACTTATAGGTTCAAACTCTTGTACTTTTATTTGTGCCCAACTTGACCCCAAACCTTCACCCAAGGTCTGTATTTTTAATCTCACAAGATCATAGCTGTAGAGTCATTCATTCCAACCTAATCATCTTATAGATGAAGTAAACTGAGGCCCTCAGGGGGTCGATGACGTGCCGAAAGTCACACAGGCAGTGTCAGAAGGCAAGACTTTTATAGATTCTTTGTCTTTTCAAATGTAGTCTTTTCTCTATTCATATCTGTATAATTTTGTCTATATTATGATTGTATGAAGGATCTAAGTGACAAATAGAGTGCTGGGGTTGGAATCAGGAAAACTCATCTTCATAACTTCAAATCTAAACTCAGCCACTTACTAGCTATGTGATCTGGGCTAGCCACTTAATCTTGTTTGCCTCAGTTTGCTCATGTGTCAAATGATCTGGAGAAGAAAATATCTTTGTCAAAGAAACCCCAAATGGAGTCATGAAGAATTGAACATGAATAAAAACAACTGAACAACAACAACATTTGATACTAACTCTAAATTCATGTACCCTGATCATGCTTTCTAACTACCTTGGACCTTTCAACACTGGCCCCTAAACCATCAAAATATCCTTTCCATGGTCTCATGATCTTTTCCATATTCTCTAGTTTTGTGTAACATCTTGAATATTGATCTAGCTTTATTTTCAGTACTCCTTCCACTTATATTCTAACAATAATAGCAGAAATAGTCAATAGAGACCAGCATCTCTATGATATTTTTAAGTTTGCAAAGCCCTTTGCATAGAGTTCTTTTCACTTCAGTCTTCTAAGAAGGCTAAGAAGTACATATTACAAGTGTCATTAATCTACATTCATTGGAAATTGAAACTCACATAGATTAAGTGAGTTATCATACAATTAATCAATAGTTGAGGTGATATTGGAACTCAGGCCTTCCTGACCACAAGTCCAATACTCTATTCACTAGGTTACACTTTTAGTACCCTACCTATCATCTTCAGTCTATCCAACCTAGAAGAAAGGTTTAGAATCTGTACCATACTGAGGGCAAATCAGTATTGTCAACTTAAAGGCAGACTAATTGTCATTGCTCTGAGGTAGGGTGGAATCATCCTACCTCATCCAGGTCTTTTGATAATTGCTGTAAGTATCCAAACAGGAAATACATCATTGGAAGACATATACTATAGATTAATAGATTTATGGAGAGGGAACACAAAGAACATATATTCTGACCCTTTCTTTTATAGAGGAGTAAATCTACATATTACCTGTATATAATGCATCTTGCCCTAGATTAGTAAGTAGTTGGAATCTTTTCACTCCCAGGTCTATATTTTTCCATTGATCCTTCTCCCACTGTGAATCCCTTTGAAGAATCTGAATAAAATGACCCCTAAGATCCCTTCCCAGAGCTACCATATTACTGGTTCATCATTGCAGTTGCAATTTCCTTCTGTTAACTGTTTGGCAGAAAGACCTGCATTCCCCTAAAAAAGGAGGGAGGCTGGGGAGGAATCCAGGACATAATTCATGTTCTCATGTAATATTCTCATTTCTTTTACCTCCGCTCTTAGACTAAGGTTTCTGATGCAGGCAAAGGGGCTGGCACCCCCAAACTGGGGCCCTTTGCTACACAAATCTGATATCCTAAGTTTCCCCTGGGTCCCAGAGATGCATCTACACAGGATGCAGATGAGGAAGATTTCATTCAGCACAAGAAGAAAATGCCAAGAGACACAACCTTGAAGAAAAACGGGGTTCTGTTATTAAAAAAAAAAAAACAAAAACGGAGGAGCCTTTCAAAATTCATCCACAGGCCGGCCTGTTCCCAAGCGCAGTTAGCTCTTTTTCTTTGTTGACTCTCAGCTCAGCCATATTGCACACAAAGGGTCAGAGTTCTCTGCTCAGGCATGGAGAATGCCTGACAAATTCAATCAGGGGATTCATGGAGACCCCGTATGACCTCGATCCATGGACAAATCCTGGCACGAGGCAGCTCTAGGCCCTTCAAGTAGCATGGTCCAGGAAAATGTAACATGTCAGGATCCCACTGCAACAAACTTTTATGGTGAAGCAAACTCTACAAAGTTCACTGAAACTTGCAAAAATGTGACTACTGTAGTGGGAAAGTTTGCCAAATTATGCAATCTTGAGCAAAATTCTCCTTGCCACCCCCGCTGTGATATTCGGCTAATGGCCTTGCCAAAAGTAGTTGCTAGCAAAAAAAAAAAAACCACCTTTTTCCCCCCTTTTTGGCATATGGTGAAAAGCAGAGCAGCATAAAGCAAACCCCAGGGAAGTGTTTTTTTAACCTTTTTTTAAAAAAAATTATTGAAAGTGGCTTTTTGTTCTTGGCAAAAAAGAAACAGTGAATAGTGGCATTTTCAATGGAACTCTTACATACGAAAGCATTTAAGTGCAAAAGAAACAGTACTTAGGAAAAAGTTTAAGATCAGATCATTTTAGTGCTTGGTTTCTTAATCAGGCTCATCCAGAGTAAAACACAAATAAATCATGGTTATACAAAGTTCATAGTGGAAGCAAGTATGGAGTCCATTCTGTAATTCCTTTGCCCTACTGCTCACTGAGTTCTGTGTTCCCCAGAAGGGGTGGGGCTGCAGCTCTTTGGGTGGATCCCCAAATTCTCCCAACATAGTCTTTGGCCATAGAGTCTTTAAGATCAAAGTTAACCACCCCTGAGTAACCTCTTCCTTTGCTTACTGCAAGCAAGGTTAGCCCAAACTCTGGACACTCTTCTCTTATCCTTACTTACATTTGGGTAGCCTATTGCTCTGAGCTTCCTTTTGTGGATTTGTCCAATCTGGCTTGTAAACAAGAGGAAGAAGATACTTCTTAGAGCTAAAGGATCAAGACACTGTAAAAGTGCACGGTGAAATTTTCCAGCTTTATTGGATTTATTCACAATTAATTAACTCTCAAAAGATCATTTTTTTTCAATTAGTTCTCAGAATGTGCTGATCTAAATAAGTAAACAAAAGCAAGTTATTTACATTTTTGGACTTATTTTTCTCATTTTTAAAATATAAAAATTTGGGACAGCTAGGGGGTCCAGCTGTTAAAGCAGAAGCCATAGCATCAGAAGGATTTACGTTCAAATTCAGCCTCGGACTCTTGCCACTTACTACCTGTGGAACCTTGAGTGAGTCACTTAATCCTAATTGCCTCTCCAAAATTTAAAATAATAAATAAATAAAATGGACGAATTTAACTAGATTATTTTAAATGTCCTGTTACGATTTGATGAGAAAATTAAAATATGCCACATGAGGATCAGGTTAAGAAACTGGAATTGTTTGTCCAGGAAAAATAAAGACTTGGGGGAGACATAATTGCTGTCATCAATTTTTGAAGGATTGTTATATGGAAAAGAAATAAACGTTGTAGTGAAAAGAGTTCTTTTGTTGTTGGCAGAAATAGGACAAAAATTTAGCAGGTTGCCACTCCCTTTTTCCTCTTTCCACTCCACACTCTTGCTAAATCTTGCCCAAAGGGAGATATAAATGTACCTAAGATACACCTTGGACATTGTAACAATTAAAAATAATATTCCCATCCCAACAAAAGAAATAAATTGAAGAGCAGGAGTTTGAGGAGTTCACAGAGGAATTAATAAAGAAGTTAAAAAAATAAACAATGTAAACCTGAGCGCTTGTGCTAACTTTTGCCAATCGACTAGGACAGCTGTAGATCTGATTCACAAAAAAGCTGAAATAGTCTCTGAAGTTATTGCTTAAACAGCTGGAATCCAATATTTTTGGACAAGAAACCATGTAATAGCTATAACTCAGAAAAAAATAGTAGATGGGATCATCACCATCATCATCATTGTAGCTCACATTATTAGTGCTTACTCTGTGCCAGGTATCATTCTAAGCACTTTATAATTATCTTCTGTCTCCTCACAAATAACCTAAGAGGTAAGTACTTATTATCCCCATTTTACATATGTGGGAGCTGAGGCAAACAGAGGTGAAGTGACTTGCCCAGTCTCACACAGTTACTAAGTGTTTGAGGCTGGATCTGAACTCTGATCTTCCCGACTCTAAGATAGATACTTTATTCACTGTGCCATTCAGTTCAATCCCTTTATCTACAAGTGAGTAAACTGAGGCCCAGGTAGAGTAAACTCCTTGTCCAAAGAGACAGATATTAAACATTTAGAAGAGGGAATAAAATAAGTTCATCTAACTCCACAAACAGTGAAACATGTTACCCTGGTTACAAGTGGTACCCATGTGCATGCTCTCGTGTATTTTCTTTACATATTCTCTTCATCACTAATAGTATGGGAACTTAAGAAAAGCATATACATACACATATACATACCATGTATATGATAAATATAAACTTTATATAACTAATTTATATATAAAAACTTATTTTTATATATAAGAATTTAAAATATAATTATCATTGATTTTATGTTCAATGTATTTTGCTTTTAATTAATTAATGTGTCATCTGGTTGCTCTGGCAAAACAAACATGAGTAAAAGCTAATAGTCTGTGGATTTGAGTGATTGATGGCCACAAATATGCTTTAAACCTGAGCTAGCTATCAAGGGGAGATCCATGCTACCCATTTTTTTCTACCTAGACCCAGAGGAAGGAATTAAGTTCAGTGGATAGAAGTTACATGGAAGCAGATTTAAAACTTCTCCATGATCTGAGTTGTCAAAATATGGAATTGATAATCCTCAAATGTACAAGTTCTCTGTCTCTGAAGACTGTTAAGGGGAGTTTGGTTGACTAGTTGAGGATGTTGTGGATGGGATTCCTTCTAAGGTTAAAGTTTGGATTAGGGGACATCTAAGATCAATTGCTGAAATTCTTTGCTTTGATGATTGAGGTCCCTTTATCCATATTTTTGCAGTCCTACTTCTTCACAGAGTTTCCTATAGTATTTGCTTCAGTGTGTCAAGTGATCCCTAAACAATGAATGAGCCAGTGTAAAATTATATGAGCTAGATATTATAATGATATAGTGTTCAAATGACCTATCCTAAAAGTCCAGTTTGTATTGGCTACTTATAAAACCATCTAATGATATAGAACCTTTGAAATGATTGACAAGCACAAACACTTAAGATTCTTTAATCTAAAATTCCTTTGAAGAACAGTCTATGAAAAAAAAAAGTAAAAACCTCAGGTATCTGGAACTCTAAGGGTATGTGTCATTCTGAGGGAATGAGTTTTCTGATTAACTAAGTATTGCATCTTTAAACAAAACAATCAGATTTAAAAATTTAAATAACTATCTTCATAATGTATCACATTTTTATGCCTTCTTAGAGTCTACTGAAAATAATTTAACCTTTTATTGATGAATCAGGTTTATCTTATAGACATCAGGGATTTTCATATGCCATTAAGCAATGCTGGCCTCAGGGTTTTACTAAATCAGGCTGTTGTGGTTTTTTAATTCTTTTATCTGCTTTTTAGATTTCCTGTCTCCTGCCTCACTGAGGCTATCCACTCTTATTTCTCACTGCTATCAGTGTGCTTGCTTTTATGCTTCCATCTTCATTTCTAATTTATTGCTTTCAAATTAAAAACTAAATTGGAGGAATTGGAAACCAGATTACTGAATTTATTAAATTTTTTCTTAAGGCAAGATAAAACCTGGCTCACTCTAAGTGTTGTTGCAAAAGATGTATAATCATCTTATTAGTTCTTCTGATGTCTTTAGTTACATCTTGAAGAATAAGCATTTGGAATGTATGACTAAAGAATCTTGAAGAATATACATTTGAAATGTATGAAATTTACTATTGCATTCCAGCATATAATCAACAAGTCAAGTCAACATTTATTAGGTCCTCATTCTATGCCAGGAATTGTTCTAAGTTTTGGGAATATGATGGCTAGATATATGTGTATGTGTGTGTATACACACACACACACAAACATACACACACATACACACACACATATATATATATAATGGGTATTTCATGTATATAATATGTAGTATTGATTATATTATAAAATATTTATGGCATATCATTATACATAAATATATTTTTTCTGCTTTCAAGTAGTTGACTAAGGGGAGAAATAAAACATGCTACCATGTTCAAACAAAGTGTAGACAAGATAAATTGGGAGTGATCACAGAGAAAAGGCATGTAGACTTCTTCTAGAAAGAGAGTTTTAGTTGACATTTGAAAGAAACCAGGGAAACTAGGAGACAGAAATGAAGAAGAACTTTCCAAAAGTGAGAGGACAGCAAGTGAAAATGCATGGAATTGGGATATTGAGTATCTTGCATACCCAAATTATATTTCTCCAAATAGAAGGTAGAAAAGTGTTTGTGCTCAAAAAACTTACAGTATACTAGGCTACCTTGATATGTTCTTAAATAAGCATTGTGAGTATGAATGTAATGGGGACAAAGGAGAGATTCAGACAAAATAACAAAGGGAAGTTTAAAGAAGACTTTATTTTTGGCTAGAAAAATTAGGAAAACACTAAATTTTGATTTGAAGAAAAGATATCTATAGCCAAAGGTGAGAAATGAAGGAATAAATGAATGAATTTTAAAAATAACACCATTTTCCTTAGGAAATCTATTTAGTAGATTTAGAGATTTAGTGAATGAATGAATATTAAAAAAGAATGAATTTTGAAAAAAGCATTTATTAAACATTAGGTTTCAAATACTGTGTTAAGCTCCAGGATACAAATAGAAAGGCAAGATAATCCCAGCCCTCTAGTTATATTCTAAGTGGAGAAGATCATACATATATTGAAGTGGTGGCCAAGCAAGGGAATGTTTGAGGAGTCACCATAAAGATGATTCAATCTATAGAAGGATTCTTACTCAGCAATGCAGCTACTACTTCCAATTTAATGTTACTGGTTACTGGTAATGATCCACTGTATTCATTCAATAAATAAACATTTACTAAGTGCCTACTATGTGCAAGGCACTATGATAAGAACTGATTCACGCTAAAAAAATTCCTTAATGACATCTTAAGCAACAAAAAATTGTCCAAATATGTTACAACTGTATTTTTCCTGTGAAAATAACATGTGCATGTTTGAAACATTATAATTTTGTCTCTGCAGAAACTTGAAACTTTTCTGATAATGTTTTATCATTATAGTTATTTTAAGCATTTAGTGGATGAATCTAAAATATTATGATACATTATAGTATAATGATATAATGGTATAATAATACAGTATATTAAATACCTCTGGAGTGTAACACAGTTTTTTTTGTTGTTATTTAAAAGGGTCCAAAGAGGGCTTATATCCCAAAGAAATCATAAAGGAAGGAAAAGGCCCCACATGTGCAAGAATGTTTGTGGCAGCCCTTTTTGTAGTGGCTAGAAACTGGAAATTGAATAGATGCCCTTCAATTGGAGAATGGCTGAATAAATTATGGTATATGAATGTTATGGAATATTATTGTTCTGTAAGAAATGACCAGCAAGATGATTTCAGAGAGGCCTGGAGAGACTTACATGAACTGATGCTGAGTGAAATGAGCAGAACCAGGAGATCATTATACACGGCAACAACAGTACTATATGACGATCAATTCTGATGGACATGGCTCTCTTCAACAATGAAATGTTTCAAACCACCTCCAATTGTTCACTGAAGAAAGCCATATACACCCAGAGAGAGGGATGTGAAATGTGGACCACAACATAACATTCTCATACTCCTTGATTGATGTTTGCTTACATTGTGTTTCCTTTATCTGATATATCGTTTGTGTAGATAAGATTTTTCTTGCACACCAATGATAAGTTTGGAAATATGTATACATATATTCGATTTGCCAATATTTTAACATAATTAACATGTAGTGGATATCCTGCCATCTAGGGGAGGGGTGGGGAGTTGGGGGGAAAAATTTGTAACGGAAAGCTATGTAAGGGTTATTGTTGAAGAATTACCCACACATATGTTATGCAAATAAAATAAAAATTAAAAAAAAAAAAAGGGTCCAAAGAAAGTCAAAAAAGCTGGAAACCACTGAGTTCCTATAGTAGCCTGGTGGAATCTGTACTCACTCACCAATCAAGGCAACTCTGCCTCATGTAGGATATAATAAATATTGCTGTGATAATAAAGTCGCTGTGATGAAATGATAGAAGAACCTTGAAATTCAGAGAGTTTCAAAGATCATGTTCAAGATCTATTGAATTAAAATATCAAGAAACCAGGTGTTGTGGAAAGAATATTAAATTAGATGTTAAGAAAACATGGATTCAAACTTTATTTTTGACACATAACAATTCTGTGATTCCAGTGAAGACATTAACCTCTCTAGTCCAGTTTCTTCATTTTAAAAATGGAAAAATACTATTTGTATTTTCTAGCTCCTGAGACTATTATGAAGAAAGTACGTTATAAATCTGGAAGCACTATGTAATTTTGAGCAATTACTAAATTAAATTATTCTAATAAAGTGATCAAATGCCACTTATATGTTTAATTGTACTTTTGCTCCCTGTGAATCCAGGTTATCATTCATGCATACGATGGAGCTTTAGTAAAGCACTTGTGGGAAGAATCTTTGGTTCAGTCATTCAGTCACATCTGATTCTTTATGACTCTATGGACTACACTGTCCATGGGGTTTTCTTAGCTAATATACTGGAATGATTTGCCTTTTTCTTCTCTAGTTCATTTACAGCTGAGGAAACTAAGACAAATAAAGTTAAATGAGACAAATAGAGTCACATAGCTAATATATATCTGAGGCTGGATTGAAATCAGGTTCCTGATTCCAGGCCATCTAGCTGCTTTAAGAAGAAGTTAGGAATAGAAAATTCATACACACACACACACACACACACACACACACACACACACAAATACTATATATATGTGTGTATATAAATATATGTGTGTGTATATATGTATATATATATATGTATCATATACATATATCTTTATGTGTTTATGTCTATATATGTCTACATATCTATTTGTAACTCTAGTTTTTATTTGAAGATAGATTGTGTTCTCTGTGGATTATTTGATGTTTGAAGTTCCATGACACTCTCTCTTCTTAATACTGCATGCTTCTTCCCTACTTTCTTTAACCACATAGTTCATGTATGCTCAAATAATGTGAATTAACTTTTAAAATAGGTTAAATAAAATATAATTGGGAAAATAAATGCAATGCACATTTGTGACATGCAAACATGTAAACATTTATTTTGGGTCAGCCACTGTTTTGGAGCATTCATAATCTTTCTCCCTTCTGTTCATGCAGATAATGGGGAATTGATTGTAAATGAAGAGGTACAGAAATGCCTTATATTTAACAAAACCCCATGATAGTCCAACTCACCATTAGAAAGTTTTGTATACAGAACTGAGCCAAATGGTGACCCTTGAAACATAATCACATCAGTAAAAGCCAGATATAACAGTGAACCTATAGTTCTTCCCTTCACCCCAGACACCAATATTAGAAAGAAATTATATGTAATTATAATGCTCTAAATGTATAAGGATGGGATATACAGAATAGGTTGCTTTTTGATGTTATCATTGACTTCTATAATCATCGACACATAGAGAAGCAGAATGAGGAAGGATTGGGGGGAAATCCCATTTTTCAGAGCAGTACCTATCCAGTTTAAGCCCTTCTCACTAACCTTCCTATTCCAAGATTTCGTTGGTAATAACTATCTGATCCTCATCTGAATGTGCAGGCGTGGCTGTCCTGCCTGAGCTGAGCTCATAAAGACTGTCCTTTGGTTTGTGGTCACTGTCACTATTTGCAGCATCTGCTGCCCTTTGCAACTCAGCCTTTTAGATTCATTCTTCCCATCACTTGTACACACAAAGAGCTCTCCCAGTTCCTACTGCTGAATTGGTCTGTCTGCTCTGTGGTTTCTCAGCCAGCCAGCCAGTCAATACGTTTTGACTGTGTACTGTAGTGCTAGAGATTGTGGGCATAGAAAAGCAATATAGAAGAGGAATCATCTGCCCCAGCCCTGCCACATGAGAAATTGTGCCTTGCCACATTTGAGTCTCATAATGATTTCACAGAATTTCAGTAATAAAGAACTTTATCAGTCATCTGGAAATCTAGTAACAAAAATTATTTATATGATATATCAAATTGTCATCCAACCTTGATCTGAAGACTTCTTAAGAGAGAACTAGCTATCTCCCAAGGAACCGAGTTCATTTCTGGAGAGATTAGATTATTAGTGATTTTATCTTTGGCTGGCGAGTTGGTGAGGAGGAGGGAAGAAGGAAGGAGTTGGTATTTCCCTACCAATTAGCTTAGTTGTATAGTCACTAGTCACTGAAAGTAAAGGAAAAGTCATCAGAGGCAGCAGGGTGTTAATATGTTAAATTAAGTGCAAAAAATTATATCTATCCTGTTATTCTTTAATGAAGTTTGAAAAAAACATTTTCCTAACAATGGAAAAGGGAGCTTAGAATTGGTTGGCCCCAAAGATTGGTCATGAACCTGACAATCTTTAATAAACTTAGCTTTCTAGACTGAGAGATACTTGAGACAGAGTGTCACTTTGTGGGGATACCCTCTATATAACTATTAGAAGGTGTGAAGGGAGGAGAAGAATTTTCTCTCTTCCCATTCCAATAACTATGATGTCTTACAGTGGCTGCTCACTTAAGAGGAGATAATGAATCCAGAACATAGAAGAGAAACAGAGGATCAGGGGTAAAAAGTAATGTAAAGGAGCCTGAGAGAAAAGAGTTAACTGTGGAAATAAGGTAGAATGAGCTCCAACAACTGGAAATTTAGCTACATGTGTTTTTTATATGTATGTCTCATTCTGTGTTCATTCTTCTCATGGATGCTCTATGTATTTGTTTCCCATTCAGATAGTGATTCCTCTTATTGGTTCTTTGCAGGGACTCTTGATTCATCCCCCCTCCCCAAGAATCCATGAGCCTTTGGATCTATTTGAGTTTCACTAGGGAATTGTCAAAGGTCTTCCAGTACAGGAATGATTCTCATAAGGGACACTTTGAGTTAATGCATATTCAATTGATATTTCCCAGCTTGCCCAAGACTAAAAGGGAACAGCTTCAAAATACTAGTGGTATTTTCTGGAGCACCAATATACTAGGAGCAGTCTAATACTTGTTATAATGTAGCTAGCATATCGCTACATTTTAAAATATAAGCACAAATTTAAGATTTAATATTTTCTAAAAATAATCTATTGCTAATTAGGGTACTATTTTGATTTTATTACATGTTACTCTGGAATACCAGGCAGTAATTTTGGTAAAATATAACCATAGTTCAGAAAAAGGATGAAAAGGAAATGGTCTTATGCTTACATGAGCAAAATTACTTATTTTTCCTCTCTTTCATTTCCAGAATAAGGTATGTCTTTACCAGAAATTAATTTTAAAAATGTAAGAGAATATACCTCAAGAGCAGACACAAAATAATAATAACAAAAATCATCATGTCTATATTGCACACTTTATTTTGCCAAATGTCTAAGATACATTATTTCTTTTCAAAAGAAATCTTTGAGCAGGCTTAGAAAATCTAAGTGATTTGCCCCCTGTCCCATAACAAACATTTTGGGATTTGAACCTAATTCTTCTAATCTCAATCAATTAGTAAACAAGCATTAAGTGCTTATTTACTTACAGTGAACAACCTTTACTAAATGAATACTTATAATATGTCAAGCACTATGCAAAGAGAAGTGAGAATTAAAAAGATAAATCATTGTCCTTGCACTCAGGTAGTTCACATATGCAAATGTCCATGTACATATAAGATATCTACTAATGAAAAGGAATTTTAGAGAGAAGAAATAAGTAGTAAAAGAAGAAAACACTGGGAAAGGTCTTCAGAAAGTAGAATCTGAGATGAGTTTCAAAGGGAAACTCAGAGAAGGAAAATATCCAGAGAATGAATGCAAATTCTCTGGAGGTGAGATAAGAAATATCAACTTTGAGGTCAATGTAACTGTACAGTAGAATATATATGTATATGTGTGTGTGTGTTTGTGTGTGTGTGTGTAATATAACAAAACACAAGAAGTAGAAATGAGCCAAGTTATTAAAACCTGCACAAATGCTAAGCAGAGGATTTAATATTTTATCCTAAAGGTAAGAGGTAGTAGCTAGAGTTTACTGAAAAAGAGAATGAAACATGACCAAACTTGCCTCATAAAAAAATCACTTTGGGAATTAAGTGAAGCATGGATTGGAGCAGGGAGAGACTTGAGGCATAGATCAGTTAGAATGGTGTTGCTATAGTTCAGGTGAGAAGTGAAGAGAGCTTTTACAAGGGTGATACTTGTATAAATGGGGAAAAGAGTGTATATATGAGAACCACTGTGAAAGACAACCTGTTTGACAATATTATGTTACAATGGGATGAGTGTAAGAAAGTGACAATGAGGCTGTAAGCCCAGATGACTGGACTCTTGGCCATGAGAAAAACTGGACCAAAAGAAAGCCCTGTTCTCTTTTCAATTTGCCTTAAACTTCAGGTGCCTACAGAACATTCAATTTGAGATGTCCAAAAGGCAATTGGCAAGAGGTTAGAACTAGATATGTATGAGTGGAAATTTCTCTTTAACAACTATAATAATTGGACTCATAAGTAAGGTAGAAGTAAAAGAGAAGAGAAGACAGAGCAGAGTTTTAGAAGACATTCATGAATAGTAGATGTTGGGAGTAGTCGGTGGCTCAGTGGAAAGAGTGCCTAACCCAGAGTCAAGAAGACTCACCTTCCTAAGTTCAAATCTAATCTCCAACACTTCCTAGATGTATGAACCTGAGCAAGTCACTTAACTCTATTTGCTTTTCTTCCTCATCTATAAAATGAGTTGGAGAAGGAAATGGCAAACCATACCAGTATCTTTGCCAAAAAAAAAAAAACAACAACAACAACAACAAAAAACAACCAAATGGGGTCATGAAAAGTTGGGCCTAAGTGAAAATGACTGAACAACAGCAATGGCTAATGAATACAGCCTGGATAAAAGTTCAACAAAGGAATTAAGAAGAAATAATCAAACAGGTAGGGAAAGAACCATGAAAGTTCAGTTTCATGAAAATCTAGAGAAAAAAAAGTGTTCAAAAGGAAAAAATGAATAAACAGTAGCAAAAGCCATAGAGAACTCAAGAAGGATCTAGACAAAATCATTAGATTTGGCAAATAAAAGGTCATTGGTAAATGGAGGAAGCAATTTTCTTTCCACTTGAATATTCTATCCATGGCACTACACTTCTTTGCTATATCTCAAGCTAACTATCTTCAAATTGATTGAAAATAAGTTTTGCTTTGTTTTTTTTAAAAGAATCATGCTTGTAGCAAGTATGAAATATTGGTTTAAAATGAAAGATTTTCACAGAGATAGAGAAATTTCAAGCCATGTCTGTGGACTTATTCCGGGCCAGAATCTCTGGAAAAAATTGAGATTAATTACTATAAAAGAAACAGTGTACCAGATTCTTTTTCATCTTTAAAATTAAATCTCTGTTCTGTTCACAAATTTAACCTGGATTTTTAACAGAGTTCCATCCATGTGGATAATGAGATCACTGGTCCAGCTGCTTTAAGACAAATGGCTGATAATAATGACAACTCTCTTTATGTCTTTGTCACATTCATACATATCAGCCAGAGTTTTATTGGCAAAGATATTAAAGTTGTTTGCATTTTCCTTCTCCAATGGATTGATGCAAAAAGGATTAGGCAACTTGACAAGGATCACACTATTAATAAGAGTCTGAAGTCAGATTTGAATTCAGGAAAGTGAGTCTTCTTGATTCTAAGCTCAGAATCTACTGTACTACTTGGTTGTTCTATGTAAATATAAGTATTCAGATAGATTGATAAATCAATATGTAGGCAAAGATGATAGCTAGATAAAGGAATAAGCATTTATTAAGCACCTACTATGTTGTCAAGCATTGTACTAAGCATTTTACACATTTATCTTATTCAATCCTCACATCAATCCTGAGAAGTAGATACTGTTATTATCCCTATTTTACAAACAAAGAAATTGAAGTAAAAAGTGTTTAGTGACATGTCATATAGTTTATAAATAAGTATCTGAGAAAGGATTTGGATTCTAAATTCAGGCCCACTTCTTTATCTACTGTACCATGTAGATAGATAGGTAATAGATAGATAAAAAGATAGGTGACAGTAGCTAACCTTCTAAAGTTTGTGAAATTTTCCCCACTATAACCTTAGAAAAGGCAGTCTCCTTTTCACATAGAGGAGCAGCTAATGGATAGAGTGCTGGGTGTGCAGTCAGGAAGAGTCATCTTTCTGAGTTCAAATCTGGCTTTAGACATTTAATATCTGTGTGATCCCAGATAAGTTAGATAACCCTTTTGTCTTAGTTTCCTCATCTGTAAAATAAGCTGGAGAAGGAAAAGGCAAACTACTCCAGTATCTTTGACAAGAAAATCTTCAATGGGATCATGAAGAGTTAGATGTGACTGAAAACAATTCAACAACAAGAACTTTCACTTATGATGATGCTAAACCTTGGAAAGAGTAGGTGTCTTACCTGGGGCCACATGGCTAGAAAATCTTATGTTAAAGGAAGGAATTGCAAAGACCATCCCTTCTGGGAAGTTGCAGAATGACTTTAATGAAGTGTGCCAATCTAGCAGCATGGTAAGAGCAATATTCTTATTCTGTTACTAGCATAGGATGTAGTGTCCACAAACTCCATTTTAGACATGATATGATTTTAGCTAACCACAGAAATGCTCAAAATCCTTTGGGAATCTTAATGGAAGAAAAATCTTCTGGGATCTTATGGAAAAGAAAAATAAATGAAGAAATAAAGAGAACAAAAAACTGTTAGATGCCTTACTCAATGGAAATTGGAACTAATAAGATAGGAAATTGAAAATGCCTGTATTTTATATTCAGAAAAATGACTATTTCCAGATCAGATTGCTGTTCTCACGAATTAGATGGTTAGCAAAGTGCCAAGGCAGGCTTTACCCCTCCTCCAACAAGGTCCATGCCCAATATCTTGATAAAAGTATGGCATAAATGCCCAAACTTCACCAGTGAAGTTGGCCAACCAGAAATACTTTAGATGCAAAGTACAAAAGCATCTTGATGACAAGAAGTGCCAAAGAATCCATGCCATGAATAGCATCTGGCCAAAAATATAAACATCTGTTCTCAGTATGAAATCTATTACTTTTTTATCATTTTGCTTTCAAGAGAAAAACTTTTAACAATTAGGATGCTAGACTTTAATATTGTGACAAGGTAGGATCTTACTTCCCAGTTTACTTAGGAACCAGACTGCAAGCTCTGGAGTAGATTTGCCCTACCAAGAAATAAGTATTTATGTACTACATGTTAGGAAATGTGCATTGCTATTCACTGAGGTTTCCATTATCCAGAGGTTAGCCTTTAACACCTAAGGAAAGGCAAACCTTAGAGGTTTGTTTGGTTGATTATTTTAATCAAAAAAAAAAAAAAGAAAATATTTTTGCTTATAAAAAGGACACTTTACCAAGTTGACGAATGCAAGAATAGCCAATAGCCCAAGAGAAGACTGTATCCAATACAACATGATAAATCATTTTCCTGACCATTAGAAAAAAAAATGACTCATTGTCTGTTAATGGTTATCCAAGATGCAAATGGTAAGTCAGTAAGTATGGAAATGACAAGAGAAAGATACAAGAAACAAAAAGCAAATCAATAAAAAGGGAAGAAAATAAAAGAATTACAATAAGTGATAGCCATTGCAAATGGAAGGCAATAAATGAAACAGAGATTGATGAGCAACAAATAGTCTTACGGTAAAAATGAAGCCCAACAGTCACTTGGAGACAGGAGAAAGCTAGAACAGCTCTGTTGTCTAGTGGCAAACAATATTATTCCCCTAAGTATTTGTGAAAGGTACTATTTGCTATAAAGCCATGGCAATTAACCATCTACGTGGCCTGCCTATGAATATTTGATGTTATTCTTAGTGAAAACACAGGACCATCAAAAATGATGAAATTATGCTCTCTAGTTTTATTACAAAGAAACGTGCTCTGCATTTTAGAAAGATTTCTATTGAAAATGTTTACAATGTGAAAATTGGTGAATACATAAATTGTACAACTTCAATTGTTTTGAAAATAATCAATGATATGACCCTTATTATGGAAGTAGCTCTGAGGTCCTAAAGGCTGTAGTAGAAGAAACCAAATTTGACACATTCTACTAATCAGGAAAAGGCTTCAAAGACCAAAGATCCAGTGTCTCACTAAACAGTGAGAATTAGAGAGGTTAGGTTTGAAGAGGTTCATTACCTGATTGCTACCCCAGTAATGAGCTTTTCTACCTCCAACACCTCATGGCAAAAACCTTGACATTACAATCTATGTCAGAAGAGGAAGTTCTCACATGAATGAAATTGGAACTCCTTGAAACACTGATAGAGAAAAGTGGAACAGCTCATTTCCTGGTTGTGCCAGATAACTGAGGTGTTACTGAATATATCTGTAGACATAGAAGACTTGAGTTCAAATCCAGCCTCATAAGCCATTTAACCTCTGTTTGTCTCATCCCAGGATTTTTGTGGGAATCAAATGAGTGAATAGTAGTAAGACAATTAGCACAGTGCCTGGCACATAGGAAATGCTAAATAAATGTTAACAATTATTATTATACTATATCTACATCTTCATGTAGGAAGATGAGAAATACTGTTGGCAGACAGGTATTACGCAGATGTATGTATTACAACATTGGTGGAGCTACAGGAGATGGGAATTCTAATATACTATTGGAGGAGCAGTGAATTAGTACAATCTTTCTGGGAAATAATTTGGAATTATGAGAAAAAATGATTAAAATACTCCTACTTTTTGATCTGAAGATCCCACTACTAAGGGTGTGGGGGGGGAGGGTGTATGTGTATGTGTATGTGTGTGTGTGTATGTATGTACACCAAGGAGTTCAACTACATAAAGTTGCCAAATACACCAAAACATTCATGGTTTCACCTTTATTTTGTGGGAGCAAAAAACTAGAAACAGCATAGGTGCTCATAAAATAAGTAATGACTAAATAAATTTTGATATATGAATAAATGAATATCTTAGTGTGTCTTAAGAAACAATTCCTAATAAAAATTCAGAGAAATCTAGGAAAACTTTTATGAATTAATGCCAAGTAAAATAAGCAGAAACTATAAAACAATATACATGAGTTAAGAGGTATAAATGGAAAGACCAAATCAAACAAAAAAGCAAACTGAATGCTGTGTAATTTTAATGACTGACATCCTGGAGAAGAGTCCAAAAGAAGTGCCTCTTTGCCTGCTATGCAGAGGTGGGGAATTAGGGGTGAACATTCTTGCACACAACTAGTAGATTTGGGTAGTTTTGTTAAGCTACTTAATCTTTTTACATTTTTTATTATAAGGGATGGCTTGTTGATTAAGGAAGGAAGGATAAATGATTTTGCAAATGGTGTTATAAAGATAAAAATAACCAGTAATAATTTTAATAGAAAAAATAGGAAGAGGCTATCATACATGTCTTTTAACTTATAGGAATAGCTGTCCAAGACCCTGTTTGTCCAATATGAAAGAGGATATATGCTGTAAGCATCTTATAAACATATAAAACTGAATAACAACGATATGCCTGAGTAAGAATTAAAAACAATGCCTATTTTACTTTGAAAGAATCTACCTAACCCACAAAGTCAGGGAGAATGAGCACAAGAACAGTAGGGGTCAAGAGTTAGGAGTCCCAGAACTGGTGCTACTTCTGATGTATTGTATGATTTTCAGGTGTTTGTCATTTCCTCCACAATTCAATTTCCTCATCAATAAGACAAAAGGGATAATCTCCTAAAGAATAGCTAACTAGGAGTTAGCTTAATGACACCCTGGCAGCTGAGAAATATAAATATTGCTATGAATTCTCACTAAGAAAGGAGGGTTATCTTGAATCCATTAGCATCCTGTGGGTCAGAAAAGTGAAAGGCAACAAGTTCCAACATCCACATTTGTGAAGGGTTATGGATTTGCTTACTTTCAACCACCCTTCAATCTTAGTGATACCTCTAAGATGAAAATCCTTGTAAAATATGTGTGTTAGGGGCAGCTAGATGGCGCAGTGGATAGAGCACCAGCCCTGAAGTCAGGAGGACCTGAGTTCAAGTCTGGTCTCAGACACTTAACATTCCCTAGCTGTGTGACCCTGGGCAAGTCACTTAACCCCAATTGCCTCAGCAAAAAGCAAAAAAAAAAAAAAAAAAATGTGTTTTATCCTTCTATTTGTTCCTAGGGTAGGACAGGTCAGTGGTTCTCAAACCTTTGTTCTTAGTATCCCTTTATATTATTAAAAATTATTGAGGATCTGTGCAAAGAGTATTTGTTTAAGTGAAGCATACTTGTAGTTATTTACCAAACTGGAAATCAAACCTAATTTTGATTTTGTAGATTCTCTGCAATGGTTTCAGAGACTACCAGGATTTTCTGGAATACACTTGGAGAACCACTGGTATACCCACTCTATGACCACTCTTTCTAGATGTTGCTCTGGTATGATAGCATCATTGTATACTTCACATAACAGAAGTAGATTCCGTTTCACCAGCTCCTCTGGAGGACCAATTAGATTTTACTTGTTTTTGTCCCTCTGTATCTTTTTTTTTTAATTTATGAAATAAAGTAAGCATTTCCATAACATAGAATTTTTTTTACAAAAAAAGATGATAACACATGAAACTCGATTCCTTATGTACAAGTTGTTATTCCTTTTAAATATATAATAAAGTTGTCATGTAACTTTGTTTTCTTTGTTTTCTTCCCATCACCTTCATGATACTAGTAACTAGGCTTTACTCAGAGCTTTCAGTGAAAAGGGGAAATGATTTTCCTTTTCCTCAAAACATAATTTTCTTCTTATTCTGACTCTTATTTTCTGTTTGCATTTTAAGTTGAGGTACTAGATGGATAAGGAAATCACTTTACTGAAATACCAAGAGAAAGAATTAGTAACCATGGCAGAAGGCCATACTAGGTCCTGTTCAGATTAAAATCAGGACATCACATATGTGGAGCTCAGAGGAATTGTAGAAATCATCCAATGCAACTCTCTCATTTTACATTTGGGGAAATTGGATCCCAGGAAGATCAAATGATTTCCCAAAGTCAAAAAGGATTTCTGATTCCAGTATTGGTGATCTTTATGCTGCCATCCATATGAATATGGATCCAACTGGACCTCAAAAAGCTATGGCAACAATGTGCTCAATCAGTTTCTGTTAAGAGATTTATAAATTCATTAAGAAAGATCCTATACTCAAGAATCTACCTGGGTGAACACATTCTTTTTTAAGTTGATTTTTTGTGGTTCTTTTTAAATTACCTAGATCAGAAGTGTCAAATTTATGGCCCTAGAAACCAGGAGTTCACAAAACTTCTTAGTAGTCCTAACCAGATTAAAATATGAGGAAATATTTAATAAAATAAATAAAACTAAATCAGAGGTAATGTTAATTTGTGGTTTTCTAAGTCAATAGCCACCTGAAGGGTTCCTATTTCTGTTTTAATATGAAAACACTGACCTAGATTTATCCCTGTATCATTTCTTCCTCCTACAGAGAACCACTTGAAAGAAAGCAAAGAAATGGAAGGAAAAGGAAGGGAAGGGAAGGAGAAAGGGAAGGGGAAGGGGAAATGAAAGGAAAAGGGGAAGAGGAAGAAGGGGAAAGAAAAGGGGAAGAGGAAGGGAAGGGAAAAGGGAAGGGAAGAAAAGGGAAGAAGTTGAAAAATTAAAACATTGATATTGGAATTTTATAGACAAAATTTTTTGAGATGTGAAATTTGAGTTTAGGGAGTCATCAATATAGAAAGTTCAATTTGTGGAAGTAGATGAGATCACCAAGAGAAAAAGAATAGAAACAAAGAGAAAGGAAAGGCAAAGGGGAAAAAAGAAAAGGAGAGGGAAGGAAGTCTTTTCGGCAGGTCTCTTTGCTAATTCAAAGAATAATTTAAAAAAAGCTCTTCAAAATACAGGGGAAAAGATTGGTTTTAGACTATCCCCCACAATTTGAGATTGAGAAGTAAAAATACTTGTCTCACTCTTTACTATAGTAACTCTCGCAACTTACATAGCCCAAATAAAGAAAGATAGATTCCAATAGTTATAACCTTTGAAGAACTTCAAAGTCTAGATTAAATGATTTCGGAGTGGTTAAAGAATGAATTACTAGACTAGATAATAACACTCTTACACTCAAATTTACACTTCACTCAAGAAAGGCAAAAGTAAAAATGCTGCCCTTGGGAAGATCCTAAGCCTTATCATGATCTGAAGGAAATTCCTTCAAATCTCTACTTTTCCATCTCATTTTCAGTCATAGAGTTTACCCCTTATTTTGAGGGTAGCAAGACAAGGCCAGGATGGTATTACACCACATGGGGCTAATCCAAAGACCTTTAGATACAAGACTGGGGAGAATTCAGCATGTGGACATAACACATTAAATAGTATAATGCATCAATATAAATTTCCTTTCTAATTAATACCAGGAAAAATTCTGTTCCTGGTAGACCTCACCTTACAGCCAGGCTGTCCATAATTCAGAAAGCCTTTCACTGAGAAAGCCAGACCTCCCAAACCACTGCTTCCTATATCTGGATCACTCTGTGGTTTAGCCAAACTATCCTCTGCTCTTCACTCAACACTCAATTTCCTGACTGTCCAAGACATCCCCTGTGCTTGAAATACACTCCTGCCCTCATCTCTGCTTCAGATATTCCCTCATTTCCTTCAGGAGTCAGCATAAGCACTCCCTTGCACAAGAGGTATATCCAGGGCTAGTATCTTCTCTCTAAGATAATTTTACAGTGTGTGTATAGTTCTATGCATGGTGACTCCTCCATTAAAATGTGAACCCCTGGAGAGCTGTTTTTTTCTCTCTTCATATTCTTAATTTTTGGCACCATCCCTAAAGATACAGTTAGCCCTTAATAAATGTTTGTTGACTGCCTGCTAGGGCCTCTCTCCTTCTAAATATTTTGTGTTTGTTCTATTTATATTTATGTATACATGCACTCCCCTAATAACATATAAACTCCCCAAGGGCAGAAGTTGTTTCAGATTTTTGTCTTTATTATTTCCCCAATGCTCAATATAGTACTTGATACATATTAAGTGGCCTTTCCTATGCAAATAAAGTAAGGAGACCATTTGAATTCAACTTCCTAAGCTATTTATTCTGCTGAAGTTTAGCTACAGGACAAAATGACTGTTTTCTCTATTGTCTCAAACTAAACTGCTGACATCTAATTCCATGGAGATCTCAGATCTATGATTCTATAGGTCACAGAAGAGTTGGCTTGGAAACTGGGCTCTAAAGGATGGATAGGATGTCACTTGGCAGTATATCAGATAGGGGTATAATCCACAGTAAGCTCTCCTTGTGTCCACCAGGAACTTGAACAAAAAGTGACACTGGCAAATCCTGCCGAAAGGCCTTGTCCAAGAACTACTCAAATACGAAGTGCATTCCTCAGACAGAGCCAGGAGTGGGAAGAAGCAGGTGCATGATATTAGAGTTCAGAATAAGAAAAGCACTCCCAAGACCTCAGTGTTCCCATCTGTGCTGGGAGTTCCCCAAAGTTCCTAGAATGTTCCTGTCACAGCTGAGCAGTAGCCTCTCAGTCACCCAACCACATGTTTTCTCAGGGAAACACAATCTATAAATTGAAGACTTTCTGATGCTTATCTCAACAAAATTTATTTTCCAATAGCAGTTTCACGTCCAATAGAACTTGTAATTTTTTCTCTTAAGTTTTTCTTTTCCATATTAAAAAAGAAAAGGAAAAAAGAAAGAATCAAGAATTAGAGTTTTGCCAAGTCACATCGACAGACTCCCAACATTTAAAGTTTCAGGATTTCAAGCTCAGTTAAAACACTGAATCTAAGAAGTGGGTTCTCAAGTTGGCACCCTGTCTCCTTCCCACATCCCTCCTCAATTACCATCCAAGCACAGAGGCTGTGACTCAGAGAATGTGTAAACCCAAGACTTGTAAACACAGCCCTTCCAATGTCACATGTTCTAGATTCTTTCTTTGCTGGTTCAGTGCAACCAAGGGTCGGGGCAAATAAGGTAAGGAGACCATTTGAGTTCAACTTCTGAAGCTGTTTATTCTGCTGAAGTTTAGGTACAGGCCAAAATGACTGTTTTCTCTATTGTCTCAAACTAAACTGCTGACATCTAAGAAGTATGAACATTTGGCAGATTTTCAGGCTCCAAACAATAACCAAACTACATGAGGAGATTGTTCTGTGTTGCTTTCTCTGTAACTGTTCTCTGTCTTTACCTTGTGACTTTTCAGAAATTCAGAGTCATTCCATGCTTCCCCCTCACAGATCAGGGCAAGGTCTTCGGTGACTGCCACTGGAATTTGACAACAGCTTGTTTGCAGTAAGGTCCATCCAAGGGAAGACACCCAAACCCAATTATGTGGAGTAAACTAATGCATTCTCTCCAGTGGACCTTACCGGAGGATCCAACTTTCCTCTTTTTCTTTGTGTGAGGGATATATTTCTGGCATATTGCTTACAAGGCAATCAGAAATGGTCTTTGGGTCAGAGAAATGAAGTGGGGGTAGTGGAGTCAAATCTTGTGGTCGTTGATTGAGTTCCACCTTTGCCATGTCTTTTGTGATTTTGAGTAAATTGCACATTTCCCTAAGTCTCAGTTTTCTCATCTATTAAATGGGCATAAAAATACTTGTAACCCCTCATTGGGTGGTCATGAGGATCAAAAGAAATAATCTATGGAATGTTTATAAGCATCAAATCCTAAACTTAAATTCTTAGTCTAACATTAATAACACTAATCAAGGAGCTCCAACCCATTCACTAGGAGTTTAGTGACAAAGAGCACTTTTAGTCACATAGAAGAGTCAATTGAGAAAATATATCCTCAAAAGTAACAGATAAAGCATCCTGCCTCCTGCCACTGTCACAGACAGAGACCACTCAGAGTTTGCCATCTCAAGTCAAAATACCAAATTCTTTTATCACTAAGTTATTACATGGTGGGAAATAATGTTTGCTCTCCCCAGTACAACCAGATACTGAGGCTGAAAAGGAAAAACAACTTCATTGTGTTCTGTGTTATGTCCAAGTTCATTCAAAGGGGAGGACTAAATGCCCAGCAGAAGCATAAATTCTCCTTATAACAGCTCAAAGAAGGTGTCATCCAGCTATAGATGGTCACAGGGGACCTCATCATGTCATATTTTTCTAGTTAGAATCAAGTTCTTGCTTGATTCTTTCCACCTTTTGGCAACATGACTTCTAAAACAGAAATGCAGAAGGAAAAAAGAGGGGGAGGGTAAAGGCTGATATTAATAAATTATCCCTTTTAATTTAAAATTAGCCAAAATTAATAAAATAATTCTATATATCCTTGGTTTAAAATTAAATACTAAAGCACTGAAAACATTCTGCCCAAGCTTTAAACAAACTCAAATAGATAGATTCTTATCTACTATAGTCTCTTTGAAAGCAGGAAAGCAATCTTCTCCTTCCTTTTTAGTTATTCACAGTACTCAGGACAAGATTTTAGACACAGCAGGTGCTCAAAAAATGACTCCCTCCATATGTGGTATATTATCTTCACTGGGGACAGTCAGTTAACAAGCATCTATTAAGTGCTTGTTATGAGCCAGGCTTTCTACTAAATGCTGGAAATGCAAAGAAAAGCATAATGTGAGCAATGTGGCAGATTGGACTGTAAGAAGCTCATATTCTAATGAGGGAGACAACACATAAATAACTATGTCTGTTTAAGATATAGGAGAGAAGGAATTGACAACTCAAGGAGGTATTAGCAGTTAGGGTTAAGGGAGCTGGCAAAAGCTTTCTTATAGAAGTGAAGTTTGAGTGGAGGCTCAAAAAAAAGACAGGAAAATTAGCCATTGGAGGTGAGGAGGGTCACCATGCTAGGTGTGAATATCAGCCAGTGCTGTGAAGTCTTGTAGTCCAGGAGGCCAAAATCTGCCCAGGCCAGACAAGATTACAGAGTAAAAGAAAAAGGGTATGATTTTAATAGACTGGAAATATAGGAATGGACCAGGTGGTGAAAGCTTTAAAAGCCAGAGAGAAGGTTTTATATTATATCTTTGAGGGAGCAGAAAGTCACAGTTTTTGCTTTCTTTTTTTTGGGGGGGGGGGAGTGAGTCAGGGAGAAAGGTTATAGTCAGACCTACATTTCAGAAAAATCATCTTGAAAGCCGAATAAAGGACGGATTGGAGTAGAAAAAAAGACAATTCAATAAAAAGGAGGGAGGAAGAATAAAAAAAAAATTGTAGCATAGACCCATTTGAGAGTATTTAACAAATTTATGATGGATCCAATCAGCAAATTTATTATTTTCTCTGGTTCCATACAGGCATACAGGAATGGACATAAAGGAAATTAATGGTAGGATTAATACAAGCTTGGGTTTTGTCAAGGCCTGGTCAGTAACAAGGCAAGGAAGCAAAGGATTCTAGTAGAAAATTGTGAGAAGGGAGGAGAGTATAAGGAAGTGCATTGTTAAAGGCCTGCGAAATATTTGAATGGTGGAGAGATTGGAGGTCACAATGATATTGGACATGGTAAAGCAGAAGGAAAGATGAAAGGTTCAAAGATTATGATCCATAAACATGGAATAAGAACCCTTGTAAGTCATCACAAAATCAAGGGTTTGACCACTATTTATGGCTAAGATGGAATGGAGGAGTAGATCAGGGCAACCGAGTAGATTATAAAGACTTAAGATGGTACAGTATTTTAGGGATCATCACAAATGCACATTGAAATCCCCTAAAACCAAGCAACCAAATGGCACAGTGGGTAGTTATGAAGACCTGAAATCAAATCTAGTTTTAGATTCTTACTAGCTATATGACTCTAGGCACATCACTTAACATATCTCTGTCTAAAATATAAAATACAAATAATAATACCATCTACCTCACAGGGTAGTTGTGAGGGTCAAATCAGATAATATTACAAAGTGACTGGTACATAGTAAGCCTTTAATAAATGCTTGTTCCCCTCAGCTTATCACTTAGACATGAGAGAATGGAGAAAGGCATTAAATTAGTTGAGAAAGGAAGGAGAATGTCCAGGAATCAATAGATAATGGCTAGTGGGTTCTGGATTGGGTAATAAATTAGGATAGCATGAGCCTCAAAGAAGTTGTTGAATGATAGTAGTAGAGATAGTAAAGTGGCTCTGGGGGCAAGGATTATCCCAACTTTCCCACTACAATACATTCACTGCTTCCAAAATAAATCTACTCAGAGGTCTTGAGTTCTAAACTTGCCTCTAGTCTGTGTGACTTGTTTAACCTCCCTATATCAGATTTTTTTTTTCATTTGTAAAATGAGTGGGTTAAGCTAAATGAGCTGCAGGGACCCTTCCAACTCTAAGGTCTAAAATCATATGAAATCCCTCCTACACAAACTTACCAATAAAACTTCCCTCTTATTTACTCATGACTTTTATAGTGTTGTAAATAGAGAGCTAGAAGGTAATTTATCAGTTAGCTATTATAACTACTTCATTTTACAAATAAGGAAACTGAGGCCAAAAGAGATTAAGTGACTCATCAAAAGTCACAAGTTTTCCATGTAGAAAAGCCAGAATTCAAACTCAGATTTCTTGATTACAAATCCTGAAAAAAAAATTTCCCCCAAAACCACCTTAGCTGGTGACAAATTTGAAAGCTGATGCTTCATGACTGTGAACTCTCTGCCCAAACTCAGAAGATGAAATCCCAGCTCCTTTCTGCTTCTGCTAAACATTTTCATCAAGATTCCCTTCTCACACTGAAGGGAAGGAGTATATGGAAGCCAGAAAGGGTGAGTCAGATCTACTAAGTCACATTCATTTATTGTGTAGCTCAGTGGTTATTTTATGTTGTTGTTCAGTTGTTTTGCATAGTGTCTCATTCTTCATGATCTCATTTGGGGTTTTCTTGGCAAAAAATACTGGGATCATTTGCCATTTTCTTCTCCAGTTCATTTTATAGATGAGGAAACTGAGGCAAACAAGATTAAGTGATCTGCCCAGAGTCACATGGTTAATAAGTATTTGAGACTAAATTTGGATGTAAGTTTTCCTGACTCCAAGCCTAGCACCACCTAGCTGCCCAGGACAAATTATACTTATTAGATATCTTTTAAAAAATGGGCTACCTTGAAAATGCATAAGTTTTCAGTCAAAGGGCCTAAATTTGAATCGAAACTGTGCTACTTATTCTTATGTGATTGGAGGCAAATCCCTGAAGCCTGTTTACTTAAGTCTTAAATGAATCTAATTCAGTACTGCTACCCTACTTGAAGAGTTGTTAAGAGGAAAGCACTTTATAAACTCTGCATTTCTATGTAAATGAGTAATTATTATTGGTATTGTTAATAATTTGTTAAAAATCACTTCTTAGTCATTTTCAGAATATTTATTGGGAAGTAAAAATTGATGTGCAAGAACGATAATTTCCCAGTCCCCTGAATATGGGGCTTTAAAGAAAAATGGAAAATTATGATTTATAGGTTCTAAAGGAAGGCTTTCATGTTAACTTTTTTTTTAGAAAAATAAAAAATTGCTACTCTGAGAAAAAGGGCTACTTATTGTCTCTACCTTACCAGTTCAGCTTATGTAATGACTGCCAAAGGTGCAAGTGAAACAAAGTTCTAAGCTTGTCATAGCAGCTAAGCAAAAAGAATAGGGGGTGTGGTCAGGTTGCAAATCTTGGTCATTTGCCAAAGAGGTAAGTCGAAAGTAGCCATAGGAGGTAGTCTTAGTGAGAGGATGCCAAAAGGAAAGAGATTTAATTGAAGTCTGTTTATCTGTGACCATATTGTCAATCTTCCCGGTAGTCCAAGCTCATACCAATAATTGAGATCAGGTGAATCTTTATAAAATTTGATAAGTTCCCACAAACAATTTAATGAGATTATAGATAATGACACTTTGTTTAGAGCCATTTGAGGGGTATCTCCTATTAAATGTAATCATCAGAGGGTCTATCTGATCCTGACTCCATGGTTGAAACAGGTCCAAACTGGTTGGAACCAATCTTGTGATATCTTGGGAAATTCTATTGCTGCACCTGCAGTCTACTGTTCTGACCAGATGTCACTACTTCCCAAACTTCTCTATGGAGAAGTTTGCTATGCAAAACAACTTGTGTAACTGCTTCAGGAGTCTGTGCCTTTTCTCAGATTCCCTTCTTGTTGAAATGTATTTAAACTCTGCCCTTGTGGGCACTGTAGGTCTTTTCATGCTGCATGGTGTCTCAAATTAGAATTTCCTTGTCTTGATTAAAGACCCTCATTTTGCTACTTTAGTAATCCTCTTTATTTCCCTTTGACACTTCCAGTAGAGAAGTTGGACAAACCCACTGAGCCCTTGATGAGAGAACATTGAATTCCTCATCAGATTCAGGAATATAAACTCTTATCAGAGAAGCCATTTTTCTTTATCATCTATAAAGCAAGCTGACAGACTAGCTCAATCTCTTTTTGGCAAATATGTATTAGCTGCTTTAAAATGTTTCTTGATTGACTTGAAAAAAAGGATAAAAAATAAAGGATAAAATAAACTTGTTATGCTTATAGTCGTTGCTATCTTGAGTGCCCATAAAGGATAAGACCCTATTACTCAAATATGGTAAACACTAGACAGGAGTCAAACATAAATAATATTTAGATATTCTTGGAATAACTTACAGGAGGAACCAAAGAGAGAAAATTATCCTCAGGGATCAGACTCCCAGTGTGCCATTGACTTTGGAGCTCTGGGCTATATATCATATAATTAGAACAGTTGTTCTGTATTGATTTGTATGTGATATAGTAAAAATGGAGAAAGCATTGAATTTGATGTTAGTATATCTGGGTTCAAATCTAGCTGTATTATAATATATTCTGTCTCCTGGTTAACTAGAGTCTATTGCCACTTTTGGGAACATCCACTCTTCCAAGGGCACATAAGCATTAAATGAGTTCCATGAGGGGTCCTTGCCATTCAAGAGTGTCACTGACCCCTTTTATTAATTATATGCTAACATGATTAATTAAATGGTTAATTAGTCTGAAATTATGTCCCTCAAACTTTTTACACATCACAGTTGTTTTAAGACAAAGATTAAAATTCCAACTTTTCTCCTTACTATCTTTATCTCTGTGGGTCCTTTAACTTATAAAATGAGAAAAATAAGTCTAATTATCTCTAAGATCTTTTTCAATTCCATATTCTGTGATCTAATGGTTTCACATGAGGAATAAGGATAATATTGATACAAGTATTATTCAATAATTCCAGTAATTTTTAAACACCATTTCCCAGGAAGATAACAATAGCAAATTCTTCGCTGTACCTGTTCCAAATGAGTTGGGTCTCCATATGTGACTAAGGTCAATTTGGGTGAAGTAAAGCCAAGAATGGATGGTCCATTCTCCAAAGAATCTAGCTCATACTTCTGAGGGACTTGGGAATGAAATGTCCCAGGAGAAAGGAATCTTAATGACAGGATACTTTGCACAGTAGCTGGAGGAGTTGTTTTATACAATACAGAGAGTTCACAAGGTGACTTTTGTCCTACAGGGATAAAGGAAACTCCTTCTCCAAGATATCAGTGCCCCTGGAACAAAGCTCCATTAATTTCTTGCTAGTTATGATTTCATAATAGACTAGAGAAATATCACCAACCTCTTTCAGAAATAAGGGTCCCTTCTTGCCAGAAGCAAATGAGAGAAGAAGGTATTCTATCTCAGGGGAAAGACTCACATCAATGAAATTTCAAAAATAAAAGTGTAACACATGAATGAGCTATAAAATCTCTGATTTGCCAAAATTTGGAAAGGTCTATATAGATGAACTTATGGTCATAGAGTTGGAATTCAGAAACTTGCCCCCAGTGAGAAACAATGTTTTTGGTGTATCCAACTTAGAAAACTGACCCAGAGAAGCACCTTCTCAGATTGCTGTTAAAAAGAAAGGTCTCCTCTCTTAAACAGCAATAGAGAAATAATGTCATCTCTTAGTAAATGAAATTACTATACAAATGTAAGGTGGTGTTGTTGTGCAGAAATAATATATTACTGATGCCCAAGTATAGTAACCCTACCCTTCAATGGTGTGCTAGCCTCCCACATTCTGTTACAAGGACAACCACTGTCACCCAGGGTGGAAAATTTATTCTTGGCATTCTACCTTGGAACTCAGAATGGATTTGCCCATAAAATAACATTACAAATTAAGTGTAGTTGAAACAACACCCTTACAGCCATACTTTGGGTATGTCATGGCTTAAATAGACTTCTGTGGTCTGGGCTGGGAACCAAGCCACCATATTGTCCCTGTGAGAAAATGCATTTCAAGTTCTAGATGACCAGCTTATAAATGTATATTTGAAACACTTGTAAGTAAAATGTGCCTTGTAATCGATCAGACTATATTTCAGAACTTATTGGATTTCACTCACTCCCTAATTGTTTTTTTTTTTCAATGTCTTTCACAACCATCCCTTCCATTTTATTACCACCATGACATCACTGGTACTATTCATATTGCTTTCAACTGGTCTCCTGCCTTAAGTTTAGTACAGGGGTTAGTCCATGGTAAGTGCATACTAAATGCTCTATTTATCTGTCTGTCTGTCTATCATCTCATTATCTATTAGCAATCCATCCTGCACACTATCACCTAGTATAACACTTAGGAACCTTCAATAAACCCCCTTTGCCTGTAACACAAAATTTTTTTATATTTTTTTATTAAAGCTTTTTATTTGTATAACATATGTATGGGTAGTTCCCCAACATTGATCTTTACAAAGCTTTCCATTACAAATTTTACCCCCAGTCCCCTCCCCTCCCCTAGATGGCAGGAAGTCCACTACATGTTAATAATGTTGAAATGCTTGAGAAGTTATGCAAGAAAAATCCTATCTACAAGAAAAAAAAAAGAATCAGAGAAAGGCAACACAATGCAAGCAAATGTCAATAGAGATCATGAAAATGTTACTTTGTGGTCCATATTTCATTTCCCTCTCTCTGGGTGTATATGGTTTTCTTCAGTGAACAATTGGAACTGGTTTGAGACAATTCTTTGTTGCAGAGAGCCATGTCCATCAGAATTGATCATCATGTAATATTGTTGTTGCTGTGTATGATGATCTCCTGGTTCTGCTCATTTCACTCAGCATCAGTCCATGCAAGTCTCTCCAGGCCTCTCTGAAATCGTCCTGCTGGTCGTTTCTTACAGAGCAATAATATTCCATAACATTCATATACCATAATTTATTCAGCCACTCTCCAATTGATGGGCATCCCTTCAGTTTCCAGTTTCTAGCCACTACAAAAAGGGCTGCCACAAACATTCTTGCACATGTGGGTCCTTTTCCCTCCTCTAAGATCTCTTTGGGATATAGGCCCAGTAGAAACACTGCTGGGTCAAAGGGTATGCACAGTTTGACAACTTTTTGAGCATAGCTCCAAATTGCTCTCCAGAATGGTTGGATCCGTTCACAGTTCCACCAACAATGTATTAGTGTCCCAGTTTTCCCACATCCCCTCCAACATTCATCGTTCTCTTTTCCTGTCATTTTAGCCAATCTGACAGGTGTGTAGTGGTATCTCAGAGTTATCTTAATTTGCATTTCTCTGATCAATAGTGATTTGGAGCAACTTTTCATATGACTAGAGGTGGTTTTAATTTCATCATCTGAAAATTGTCTGTTCATATCACTTGACCACTTATCTATTGAAGAGTGGCTTGAATTCTTATATATATGAGACAATTCTCTATAAATTTTAGAAATGAGGCCTTTATCAGAACCATTAAATGTAAAGATGATTTCCCAATTTGATGCTTCCCTCCTAATCTTGTCTGCATTTGTTTTGTTTGTACAGAAACTTTTTAACTTAAGATAATCAAAATTATCCATCTGGTGTTCAATTACGAGTTCCAGGTCTTCTTTGGACATAAATTTATTCCATCTCCACAGGTCTGAGAGATAAACTATATTACGTTCCTCTAACTTGCTTACAAAGTCCCTCTTTATATCTAGATCGTGAACCCATTTAGATCTTATCTTGGTATGTGGTGTTAGGTATGGGTCAAGCCCTAATTTCTTCCACACTAGTTTCCAATTTTCCCAGCAGTTTTTGCCAAATAGTGAGTATTTATCCCAAAAGCTGGGGTCTTTGGGTTTATCGAATACTAGATTGTTAAGGTTATTGCCTAGATTGTCCTGATATCCTATCCTGTGCCACTGATCGACTACTCTATTTCTTAGGCAGTACCAAAGGGTTTTGATGACCGCTGCTTTATAATATAGTTTTAGATCTGGTACAGCAAGGCCACCTCCATCTGCCTTTTTTCTCATTAATCCCCTTGAGATCCTTGACCTTTTGTTCTTCCAAATGAACTTTGCTACTATTTTTTCTAGATCTGTAAAATAATTTCTTGGGAGTTTGATTGGTATGGTACTAAATAAGTAGATTAGTTTGGGTAGTATTGTCATTTTTATTATGTTCGCTCTGCCTACCCATGAGCACTTAATATTTTTCCAATTGATTAGGTCTGATTTTATTTGTGTGGAAAGTGTTTTGTAATTTAGTTCATATAGTTTCTGACTTTCCTTAGCAGATAGATTCCCAAATATTTTATCCTATCATCTGCTATTTGGAATGGAATTTCTTTTTGTATCTCTTGCTGCTGAACTTTGTTGGTAATATATAAAAATGCTGATGATTTATGTAACACAAAATTTTTAACCCAATATTCAAGGCCTGACTGATCTATCTTTTCTACCATACTGTCTGGGCTTTCCTACCCAAATCTTGCTCAATCAAATAGATATATTCACTAGTTTCCAAACATAGCTTGCATGTCCTCTCACCTGCAATTTCCTTGCATCTCCTTTGGACCTAGGTGACTCAACTTCTTTTCTTCTTGGTTCTAGATCTCAACCTTGCGAATGAATCAGCTTTGTTTGAATTTTTCACTCTGCCCATCCAAATCCAATCTAACTTAAATGTTATTTCTTCCCCCTTCTAATCCACTACATCCCACAATGATCTTCCTCTTCTCTGAATCTCAGCTTTTCATTTTCTATATCATCTGCAAAATTTAGTGATTAATCCTATAATCTTATGCTATATTTTGGATGGTAATTTTGTATTGCTACTAAACTATCCTATTGTTAACTTAATAGTGCAGTAGAATGTGGCTGCAATTAATTAAGAACAGAGCTATCATCATCCTATTGAAGAATATTGATGACCCTGTCCTACTTCTCTTAGGAACAGAATCCTCAGTCCTTTATGTCAGAGAAGCCTCCTTGCCTTGTAACTTGTACCATCTGACTTGCAGCTTAGACCTTACATGTACTAACTCCCCTATAAGCTATGAAATCCTTGACAGTACAACTATCTAAATTTTCTATTCCTACAAGGATTGCCAAGCACTTTAAAAAAATGAAACAAGGAAGAAAACAAGCCTTTATTAATTGTCTATTATATGCTAGGTACTGTACTAAATGTTTTTAAAATATTAACACATTTTGGAGTTGGGAGCTAGATTTTTAAGCTTTATTTCTGTATATCATTATTTTTAAAATCTAGACAATTTTTAAAATATGTTATCTCATTCCATGCCCACAACAATTCTGGAATGTAGATGCTACTTCATTTTACAGTTCAGGAAACTGAGGCATACAGAATTTAAGTGATTTGTCCAGGAGCATAAAATGAATCTGGCCAGATTTTAATTCCTTTTTATTCATTCACCAAAGGTCTATCTATTCTAATACCTCCTTTTACCTTTTCCATCAGCCTTCCATTACAAGACAGGTAGTAGCTACCAGTTCTAGCCTTGATCAATCACTAAATTTATTCTTCTCCATTCCTGAATTCAGGAAGATGATTATCCAGGTCTAGTCCCTCTCACTGGATGCCACTTGTAGAAAAAATATCTACTCTCCCTCATGTCAACAAATTGATGGAGAAAACAAGGTTGCTTTTCACCAGCAAATGACCAGAAACTGAATTTGGAGATCTCCTCACTCTCGTAAAACAGAGGAACTTGGGCAAAACAAAATATCAACAGAGGGCCAAAAGTGGTTGTGATTTCATTCTATATTGAAAAAATCTAGTTAAAAATGGAGTCACTCATTTAAGAAGAGGGAAGTTATAACACCCCTTTCTCTTTGTCTCCTTACTATGGATCAACTCACAGTCCAAAACTTCCTTCCCTGACCATCACTCCCCAAATGTGTTCTCTCCTTTTAGACTGTAAGCTCTTTGAGAGCAGAAACTGTGTCACTTTTGTATATTTTCCCCATCATTTATCACAGGACTGAGCACATAGTAAGCACTTAATAATTTTTTCATTCTTTTCATTCATTCTTCATCTCTCTCACTTACTTCTCAACTTCTTGCAACCTATCTTCTGACTCCACTACTCAACTGAAACTGAAACTGCTCTGTCCCAGTGTTACACCTCTCAACAGGGATATTTAATAGCCTCTTCTCAATTCCCTTCAATCTTGACCATTCTGAAGACTTTCAGGGTTTATTATCCTTTGGCTATCCCCTTCACTGGATACTCACTTCTCTTTACTTACCTGACATTTCTTTTTCTTGATTCTCCTCCTAAATGTTCCTTTGCTGGTTGGCCATATATCTGCTGCCCACTAAGTGTGCAAAATTCCCCTCTTTCTACAATCTTTCTCAATGAGTTTGCTAGTACTCAGAAATGAAAGTAGGTCAAGATGAATTCATCCCTGTGGTACTGATATTAGGCAGAGAGCAAGAAAGGAGTTCCTTCTCACAGGGACCACCATCCCTGCTCTACCTATACACTGTTGCCTTAGGATGTTCCCTCACTAAAGACAGGACCTGTGTTTTAAATCTCTCTGAAGATGCTTAGTGATCAGTAACTATTTGTTGATTGATTATTTGACTGGTTGGCTAACTGCATCCAAAGTACTGTTTCTGGTTGTCTGGCTCTTTGAACCCTTACTTTTGGTAGCTGTCGTTGCATGACATTTCCTCAGCAGGCCTGGATGGAATGCATTCTGTTCCTTTTGTTATTCTGCTTTTCCCACTATGTGTGTCTTGACAGCAGGACAATTCTATTATGTTGTATCCCATTGTGTTTTTATAATGGTTTAATTACTGTGTATGGGCTTCATACTGAGAGCCAGGGAAGGGAAGGGGGGGGGAAATCTATAAATAAATGTGCTATCAGTAACATTAATATGCTGCAGAAATCACTTCTCTACACTGAAGAGGTTCACAGTGAAATATACGGTTTAGTAGAATATACACTAAAGATACAGTCTACACTTGAAATCCACTTGGGAAGAAAATTAAATAGAAGTCAAAACATATTTTAAAATGAGAAAGTGTAGTATTCTTAATTACACTTTAAGCTGTAAAGAGAACTATTATAATATGGTATATTTTTCTACCTAATGCAACATGCAATAGAGACTTCTGTGTGTAAAAAATATATTATAAGCACTAGCCAAAGCAAGGTGAAAGTCTGCTAGGTAGTTCAGTAAGAATGTTGTTTCCAGAGTCACAAGACCTGAGTTCAAATCCAGATTTAAATACTGTATGAACATGAGCAAGTCATTTAACCTCTGTCTCAGTTTTCTCATTTGTAAAATAAGCATAATAACAGCATCCACTTTCCAGAATTGCTGTGGGATTTAAAATGAGATTATATTTGTAAAGTATTTTGCAAAATGTGAAGCACTATATAAAAGGCAACTATTATTATCAGTGAAATTGGGGTAAAATATTTTTCTTTTTATATAGTTTGCCTGTTATCAAATCTCCACTTCATGCATATTTAAAACTGCTTAATGCACATACAAGTTGGACAACCTAAAAAGATCTGCTTCCATGCTGACCCACCTAATAATCAGAAAAGACCTCTCTCATCTCTTTATTTATTAAGGCCATGTCCCACACCTGAAATGCCTTCAATTCTTCCATGTTTCCATTGATGTAAATCTTTTTTAGGCCTTTCATGTGCTATCTTCTCCATAAACCTGCCCCTTATCTTCTCCAGCTAAAAGGGATCTTTCTCCTCAAATGTTCGTAGACCATTTTGTCTAGACTGTTTTCCTGGGTTGTCCAGATTCTACATAGGAAAAAGCAAATGGACTGTTTGGATTGTTTCATGCAATTTGAAGGACAATCAATAGAGCCTGCCTATCAATACACCTATTTGGAAAGATAGAGCAAATGTTCAATAATCTAAAAACAGATTATTGGGGAGGAGGGAGGTGAAGAAAGTAGGGGAAGGAAAGAGATAAAAATGCAATAGTCACTGCCCTCATGGAGCTTACAATATGTTGACCTGAGAACACCAGAGACCGTGTTGTTTATAGAAATTAACATCTTCCTCTCCTAATTCAGTTTATTTAGCCATGCTTTTATATCATTACTGGCTTGAAATATTGCAAAGCCAAGGTTTTTTGTCAAGTGGGTTTTCATGAAGACCACCTATTTCATCTACCCTTAGAGATGCTTAGGAAAAGACTTTTTAAAAAATTTCTTCTTTCCCCATCTCAGTTCCCTGATTTAATACAACATTATTCATACAAGGGATCCTCATCTCCCCATGGGAGAGTCATGAGAGTGTTTAGAAACCATAGTTTTAGATTTCTGCAAAAACTTTTGAGTAGAGTCCACAGTGTGTTTTCAGGGTTGTGGAGCATTTGCCACGACAAGGATGAAGGCTGCTGCAATCCTGAGTCAATTGTGGCCGAAGATGACAGGGACAGCACTAAATGAGAATGGAAAACTAGAGCTAAAGCTAAACTGTGAGGAAAGTGGAGGGGACTGAATTGGGAATGGAAATGAGTAGTAGATTAGGGCCAGAACACTATTACTAGCTAATATTTACACAGAAATTCACATCTGTTATTCCATTCAATCCTTATAGCAACCCTGTGAGTTAAATACTATTGTCCCCATTTTACAATTAGAGAAACTGAGGTACACTGAAATGAAATGACTTGTCCAGGATCATACAACTAATAAGTATAGAAGGATGGTTTTGAACTCAGGTTTTTTTGTGACTCCAAATCCAGCAATCTATTATACTATAGGGACTGGAGATAAAGTAGAAAATCTATTTCAGAAGCCTGAAGAATACCAAGCTCTACACTTCAGTGATTTTTTTTTTGGTATCTCAAATGTTCTCATTCTCAAGAACCTAGACATATGAGCTCCACTTCTTCTAGATATTTGAAGTTCTACTCCATTCTGGAAAAAAGGTGATAGGAAATATCTAGCAAAGGGCTGAGGCTCAATAAGCAAAGAAAAAAGAGAAGGGCAATACTCATTATTAGCTTTATCAAGGATACACTAAGATTCTATGATTTAGAATGAAAAGACCTGGCTTCATGTCCCAGCTCTATTTCTTACTATGTGATCTTAGGGAAGTTATTACTCTTTTATGAATATCAGTTTCTCCACTTGTTAAATGGGTGTGGGGTGGACTGCATCGTCTTCAAGATCCCTGTCAGCAGTAACATTCTAAGACTCCAGCAAAGACAAAAAAGAAACAGCCATGAAACAAAACAGAGAGAGAATGAGAAGAAAGGAGGAGAAGAAGGGGGCAGGGAAGGCTATAAGTAAAGGAGAAACTCTAAGTCATATAATCATAGGAATGACAGTTCATGAAGTTTATTTCCAAAAAAAGCCCACACTGAGCCAGATTTTCCTTAGTGTCCAAGTCACACCACACTAGTAAATTAGATACTTCGAGAAGAAGATTGACTCTCTCTGGGCACAAGGACTTTGACTGCCAAGTGTACTTAAAAATCTAAATAAGGCCCTGCCTCCACCTCTATTTCAACTTCACTGCCTCAGACTCTAAAATGCTGGGCAGTGTGTTATCTGCAAAAACACTGAAAAACAGCAAGAATAAATGGGCTAACCAGTGCCCCACAGATTTGAGGTGGTTTGTTCTCAGTCAAAGAAAGCACAATAAGTCTGATTTTCATGCCTACAAAGGAGAATAATCAAGGAAAGTATCCAGTTTACTCTTGCTTGAATATTGTCTGGAGATAATAGAAGAAAAAAGCACCCTTCCCCAAGTCAGGTCTCACCCATTGTATCCCTCCTCCTCCAATACTCTGTATTCCAGATTATAGAACTGACTCTCAGAGGGAAGCTACATTTCTTGGGTTTGAACCCAACCTCTTTGAGTTCCAGGCCAATGTGCTTTCTTTTCCCTGTCTCCTCTTAAAATGTCCTTTCTTCATTTCAGGAAATTATAGCACCCTACCTGAGTAGGATCTTTCAATTTTTAAAGTCATGTAACTGTTTCTCTCTTTATTGCCAACCCTAAAACTTAGAGGGGGAGTTAATATTTTTTGTATCATTGACCCCTCTGACAATCTGGTGAAGCATATTGACCCTATGGTGAAGCATAGAAATAAAATATGTAGATTATAAAGGAAGCCAATTATATTGAAATATAAATACCCATTTAAAAAAATATTATTGTTCTAGGTGAAGAACCCTACAAAAGAACTAGAAGCAAAGGAGTATCAAGAAGGGAACTGCTTGGGGGTGAGAAGAGTATTTTTTCTAATTCACTCTGTGACTTTGGTCAAATTCTATCCTTCTTCTCCTGTAAAATATTGGGATTTGGAATAGGTGAAAGCTGAGGCACTTTCTTGCTCTAAAATTCCAGGATTCTTTTGCCCAGAAAACAGGTGATTCCAATTGGAAAGACAGAATAGACCTGATTGTTTCTTTCAATAAATGCAGACAAATGCATTATATTATATTATAAAGCACTATAAATGTCTTTGTTGGACATCTACAAGCAACAGCAATGACTGAATGTGTGAGGCTCCTATAGAACCAAGAGAACAGCCTTTATATATATCTATGAAAGAGAAAGCTTGACAACTCAATAGCCTCCAGGTCAGCCCTGGGGAGCTTGTTCTTTTGGACCCGGGGCCAGGCTTAATGTGTGACCCCGGCATAGTGAGCTGGCCTTCTCTTTGGGACAAAGCCCCCATGGACCCTGAGAGACCAGCCTCTCCAGGGTGGTTGTCAGGCCACACAGGAAGCATGAATGGGCCCATGCACCAGACAGCTGCAGCCTCAGGCTCCAAGGAGGCTACTTCAGCTCCTAGCATTCCTTGAGAGCTACAAAATTAAGGATTTTTAGTGGGGTACAGATCCCTTCCTTGGTGAAAACCTGAATGAAGAACTTTGTCTCAGACAAGTGTTTCCCAGACTGCTGCTTTCCCTTCAATACTTTGGGGCTTGAAGTATAGTAACCACATGGCTAATATGGAAATATGCTTTGTACAATTTCACATGTATAATTTATATCATATTGCTTGCCTTCTTGTTGAGTGGGGAAGGAGCCAGAGAGAGAGAGAAAATTGGGAACTCAGTTATTTTCAAGATAAATATTAAAATTTTTAAAAGAAAGTAAACTAAAAAAAAAGAAAAAAGAAATATACTAACCAAGCTCATAAAAGGGGGGGGGTGGATGGGAGGAATAGATCATTCTGAGGATAATGTTTCAAAGCATCCCCTGCCCTTTTTTATGGAAGCTGTCATTGGAAAAAAAAATTAAAATCCCAAATTCTTTCAAATTCTTCATTGGTGATTTTAAGTGCACCTGGTAAATGGATGACATTGGACGCAATTTAAAAAAAAAAAGGAGAAATAAAATAGTTCAGTGGTACAGCAGTTTAAGTATTGACAGAATCCATCACAAAACTCCACATTTCATTCTGTAATTTTTCTGGTGATCTATATCCATGATTTCTTTTTTTTTTATTTTAAAATTTAGTTGTATCTCATTTAAAACATTAAGGCATATTTCTGCAGTCTAACATTTTTGCTTTCAACAGAATGATTGCATTGTGATTCTTGCAAAGTTAAAAATGGCCTACTGGAGGAAAGTATTTGTTCAGATTCCAGGAAAGTGAATCCAGATGCTAGTCTACCAAAGGGCACAATCTCCATGCCTAAATGGACCCCACAGGTGGATCCTGTACATGGGATCTCTAGAGACTGATAACTGTAAAGAACTATTACACTTGACTTTTTTTCACACAAAATAGTATTAGTAACAACAATAACTTACACAAAATAATTTTTGATAATTTATAGGACCAAGAACTATTTTGTATTTTTGTCCCTTTACAAATTACCATGGCTATGGTAATCAAGTAACCGAACTGCTACAGGTAAATTTTTCCAGACTTGGGCCATAGTCAGTCAGTAAACACTTATTAAACATTTATCTATTAAATTAGCATTTATTAAATGCTTATTATGTGCCAGAAACTCTGCTAAGCAAAGGAGAAGCAAAGAAAGAAAAAATAATATTGTCGTTGACTTAAAACCTATATTCTAATGGAAAAAATTATGCAAAAATTGTTCATAGGATATATCATCATTAGTAAATCTTGCTGTCAGAGTCACTTTTCATGCCACAATGAGGCACTGGCAAAGGATTTGTGCTTTTTACAATAGCAAACTTTTCTTTGCAATCAAAAATATCTTTTTAACATTAATAATCTCCTAAAATCCAAGTCAAAAAGGAATTTTCTAAAGATAATGAATCCTTCCAGATGCTCTTATTTGTGGATGATATTGTGCTGACTATATCAAGTCTTAGAACACTACAGATCTTTTCAAGTGAGATATATTATGACTCCAAAGTCTGACTTAACCATCCATACAAGAATTGGAAAACTAAGTAGGTGAAAAATGTCTATCATTCAGGATATGAAATGCCATTGGATAGATAACCTATCATGATTAGCCATCAATAAGATATATGTATGTATGTATGTATGTATACATTATATACACACAGAAGTATATGTAATATAGATATGTGTGCATATATGTGTGGGTATATAAACATGTATGTATATCTTTATACACATATGTGTGTGTTTAGGCAGATGTTATAATTATATAATGAGATGATCTTCAAATTGGGCAGGAAGAAGAAAGAGACCTGAATTGCCTTGAAAAAATGCTTGATTTTTAAAAATAACCTCAATGTTATCCCTGCAACAAAGGTCTACAGCTTTTAATAACAACATTTTTCTGATACCACAGTCATAAACTGTGAAATGTGATGCTCTCCAAAAAGATGTTTCGAATCACCCAACGTACATGGGCAATGGAGAGGTTTTTATCAGGCATGTGCAGGTTGTAATGCATTACAAATATGAAATTACTCTGGAGAAGTATAAAGGTTGTTTTCAAAGAAATTTCTGATAAAAAATGAAATGGGCTGGTAATATAGTAAGAGAAGGAATGATGGATGGATAACTCATGTGTTCCACTAGTACCTTTTCAATATCAAACAAACACAAGGATGGCCCCTGATATTTTTGATGATCCTTAATTATAAAGTTGGAAGGAGATTTCTAGTGGGCTTCTCAAGATTAAGTCATTTGACATTTTAATTGATGATTTGAACAAAAGTGACATGTTATCAAATACGTAGAAGCTGGTAAAATTGTTAATACATTGGATGACAGAATTAAGATCCAAAAATTTTTTGACAGTTTATAAGTTTGAACCAAATGTAATTAGATGAGATTTGATAGGTATAACTATAGTTTTGTGCTTGGGTTCAATAAATTAACTTCACAAGAACAAGATAGAAAATTGTGTTCCCATGGATTTAATTATCATCTCTCTGGTGGTAATTCTATCTATCTCTCCCTAACCTCTTTGCTGATTTTCAATCTCATATTTCCAACTGCCTTTCAGACATCTTGAACTGGTTGTCCATAGACATTTTAAACTCACTATGCCCCAAACAAAACTCATTATCTTCCCCTTAAACTCTCCCCACCTCTTACCTTTCCTATTATTTAGAGGATAATATCATCTTTCCAGTCCCTTAGGCTCATGATCTAGGTGTCATCCTCAACTCCTCACTATCTCTTACCATCCTTATCTAATTTATTACCAAAGCCTATCTATTTCACTTTGTAACACCTTTCAAAAATGCCCTCTTCTCTCTCCTGGCACTGCCACCATTCTGGTGCAGGATCTAATCACTTCTTGCCTCTGCTATTTCAATAGCCTGCTGGTGAATCTGTCTGCCTTAACTCTCCTAATTCCAATCCATCATCCATTCAGTTACTAAAATAATTATTTAAAGGCCTGTCTTGTAGAAGAAGAAATAATTATTCTACTCAGCTCCAGTGGGAAGAGGTAGAAACAACAGGTGAAAGCTGAAAGGAGATAAATCCAGGTTTGATGTAAGAAAAAAACTTCTTAACTATTAGAGCTGTCCCCAGGAAAAAAACAATGGGTTGCTTCAGTAGCTGGCGGATTTCTTCTCATCCAAGAACTTCTCTTTTTAGATTGATTTTATTTTTAATTTATGGAATAAAAGATAGTGAATTCTTTCTCACCAAGGACATCTAACAAAAGTTGAATGACTATTTGTCAGTTACAGAGCAAATACTTACTCTTATATTAAATGGCCTTTGAGGTCACTGGCAACTCTGAGATTTTCTGATTTGACTTTAGATTCTTATTTATTTCCTCAAATTTAGTTAGCTTTATAATTAGCTTTCAAGTATACACAGATGTTGACAATCTATTCCTTGATGGCAGAGACAAAAACTCTATCTATATATTATATGTCTCCTAATACACACAAACACATATACATACATACACTACATATATATATACATATATACATATATTTGTATATACATATATTACATAAATATATATATACACACATATATGTATGCAAACATACATACACCGAGGCTTAATCAATGTTTGTTGAATGAATGGATATCTCTATGATCAGGGTGTGACTTTATGTATATTCTATGTAAAGGACAATATGTATAGTATTAGAAAGAAAATTATATCAGATATAAGTGACTCCAGAGCCTCATGTCCAACTGAATGAAGAGCATCTTGGTAAGTGATCACAAAGCAACAAATAATGAGTAAAAGGAAAGAGAAGATGAATTTGTTGGTTATCTACTTAGATGAGTTTTGGAGAAATTGCAGATTGGTCATCTTGTTTCAAAAAATAATAATTAGAGAATTAAAATGCATTTTAGCTTTAAGCAAGAGGACTTGAGAAACTCAGTAGATATAGAGCTTCCTTGGATATCCAAGAGATTAGAGAAAGCTCAGCCAAAGAGATGTAATATCAAAGAGTACTATGAAAGATCACTATACAACTATCAGCTGCAACCAATTGTCATTAGCAATCACTGATTGAACATCTAGGACATATCTAACAGAGGAGAAAATGTTCAATGAAAGAATAGAATTGACCTTTTTAAGATTGGAAAAAGATATTGAGAATCCCTGAACTAGAGCTCATAAAACTGACAAAGTTAGGGTCTATAACTATGCTATATGTCTATAATCCAATTCAATCCAATCCATCTCAATACAATCTAACTTGATTCAACACACATTTATTAAGCACTATGTATAAAATATGATAGTGTGCATTTGAAAAATGTGAATAAAAATTGGACAAAAAATTGTTCCCTACTTTGATGGAGCACTTTAGGGTGGAGTAAGAGGGTATGACACAAATATATAAAACTAAAATATATAAGAAACACCCCAGAGAATTATAAGATAAAATGCTATGTGATATCAGAGGGAGAGCTCATAATTACTGTGCGGAAAGGGAAATTAGAGAAGACTTCTTAGAAAAGGTAGTATTGGAGTTGCACTTTAAAAAAGGTTAGTAGTGCTATAAAAATTGATGAGTAGGAGGGTTTCAGAAAAGCTGGAAAGATTTAAATGAACTGATACTTGCAAAAATGCAAGTGAAGACTTATATGAACTTATACAAAGTGAAGTAAACAGAACCAAGAGAACACTGTACATAGCAATATTGTAAAATGATCAACTGTGAATGACTTAGGTATTCTCAGCAATGTAATGATCCAAGGCAATTCCAAGGAACTTCTGATGAAAAATGCTATCAACTTCCAGAAAAAGAACTGATGAAGTCTGAATGAAAATCAAATATCCTTTTTTCTTCATTCTTCTTGAGTTTGTTGTTCATTTGTTTGTTTTAGTTTTTAGTAGGTTATAAGGTTTGTTTGCTTTTTTGGTCTTTTGTTTTTTGCAACATGGCTGATATGGAATTATATTTTGCACAGCTTCATATGTATGATCTATATCAATTAGTTTGCCTTCTCATGGAGAAGTAGGAGGAAGGAAGAAAGAAGAATCTGAGCAACACTATCTTCTGAATTTTGTGATCTTTTAGTATTGTCTTCATTATGCTTGCACTATTTGCATTGAAGCTGTTGTGTATAATGCTTTTTTCGGTGGCCATTATTTTTAAAGCACTACCTCTGGCTAGTATATGTATTTTTGTCACCAAAAGTTTTTTTTCTTCTTTTTTTTGCCCCAGTAGAATTGGGATGGGAAGAGGAAGAGAAAATATATTAATATTCACCTTTTTTAATAGAAAGCTAAAAAAATATATACAGACAAGAAATACTGCATGTACTTTCAGATAAAGATGCTGTATTATTAGTTTTATTTAATTCTCTTATTTTGTTACAAGAGATGTCTACAAAGTAGAAATAATCCACAAATATCTAATATAAAACAAAGCCTTATACAAAACCTTAATTAAAAAAACAGGGGAAAAAGACATTTAATAAGTGCTTTCTATGTCCAATGCACCACAATAGGTGCTAGGGAAGAAACATGGTAAAAGATTTTCTACCCTGTATTTATAAACCTCCAAGCATGGATATAACATAATACAACTTCTTTGGGCACCCATTTCTGATACTGTCTCTTTCTATTGAGAAGTTGACTCCTTAGAAGACAAAGATTTTCATACCAAAAATATCATTAACTAGGTGAGTAGCCTGGGTTGTTATTACTGTTTGTTCTTCGTTCTCAAAGAAGATCAGTGACATCATGAGAGTAGTGTCTCGACATATACATGAATTGGATATGACTGGGGCAGAGGAGCACAAAGTCTCCAGATCCACTTTCATTGAAGTCAAGTGAAAGAGAAAGGTCAAGATGACTGGCAATGACACAGGATGTAATGAGTGACCTTAACCTTTTAAAATTAAGCTCTTTCCCAAGTCTCAATTAGTCTGAAGTCACACCCATTCAATGTCTAAGAGCTGGGTAATACTTTCCTTTCTGAGTCCATAGCTACTCCCTCCTAACTAAGAGCATTCTTATTTTTCTTATTTTAGATCTACTTCTTCAAGAACCTAGACAATATCTAATACTTGATCCAAGAAAGCAACTAAATCAACATGGTTTAGTGTGGTGCTTTTTCACACTCTGAGGCTCACCAACAGGCAGAATTAGTCATTGCCAATGAGAGAAAGAGGTACTGCATAGGAGACAGGACAATGGACTTGGAGTTAGCAAGAGCTGAGTTCACATCCTGCCTCAAACACTTCTAAGTATGTCCTGTTTTATGTGTGTGTAATTGCAAAACACTTTAGACTGAAGACAAATAATGGAAGTTTGTAGCCTAATTATTGGCATATAATTTCAGAGCCACTAATGGGGTGGATAGAAACTATTGGACTTGGAAATAGATTGAAGCTCTTTATCTAGTGTCTGCTGGTTGGGTGACACCCTTCAGGATCTCCATGCAATGTTCCAACACTGCTGTTCAGTAGGGTTCAACTCTTTATAATCCTATATGGGATTTTCTTGGTAGGCAAAGATACTCCAGTGGATTGCTGTTTCCTTCTTCAGTGGATGAAGGCAAACAGAAGTTAAATGACTTGCCTAAAGTGACACATAAAGTATTTGAAACCACATTTGAGCTTGTCTTCCTGACTCCACACCCAATTCAATCCACCAAGCCACCTGACTGCCTACAGGAGGTTTCCTCACCAAGAATTCCTGGTATCATTGTTTGTGAAGTTGTAAACCAATCTGGAGAGCAATTTGGAACTATGCCCAAAGAGATATAAAACTACTGGGCCTATATCCCAAAGAGATCATAAAAAAGGAAAAAGGACCCACATGTGCAAAAATGTTTGCAACAGCCCTTTTCGTAGTGGGAAGAAATTGGAAAACGAGTGGAGGCCCATTAGTTGGGGAATGGCTAAATAAGTTATGGTATATGAATGTAATGAATATTATTGTTCTATTAAAAAAAATGATGAGCAGGCTGATTTCAGAAAAGCCTAGAAAGACTTAGATGAATTGACGCTAAGTGAAGTAAGCAGAACCAGGAGAAAATCGTATATAATAACAAGATTATGTGATGATCAATTGTGATGGACTTGGCTCTTTTCAACAATGAAGTGATTCAAGGCAATTCCAATAGACAGGATAGAAAGAGCCATTCACAACCAGAGAGAGAACTATGGAGACCAAAAGTAGAGAAAAGTATAGTATTTTCACCATTTTTGTTGCAGTTATTGTTTGTTTGCTTGTTTTTTTTTTCTTCCTCATTTTTTTCCTCTTTTGATCTGCTTTTTCTCATGCAACATGACAAATGTGAAAAATTGTTTAGAGGAATTGTACATGTTTAATCTATAATTGGATTGCTTGCTGACTAGGGAGAGAGGAAGGAATGAGAAAGAAAAATTTGGAACATAAGGTTTTGCAAGGGTAAATGTTAAAACCTATCTTTGCATGTATTTTGAAAAAAACAAAAAGCTATTTAAAAAAAAAAAGAATTCCTGGTATGAATGAAATCCTAAATCTGAACCACCATTCTCCCCTCATCCCTAAAATTAAAATGGGCTCTCCTCTCTCACTTGGGCTAATAGGGCTTTTGGGGGAGAATATTCAGCCAGGATCTCTTCCTCCAACAATCCTAGGGGAAAATGCTTACCTTCTTCCTTTTTCATTTATTTTCCATTTATTTCTAGCTTTAAAGTTTGAACTGTGACCCACTGTTTCACAGACCTTCATAGACTGTCTTCTCCCCCTTACTTTCTATTTCTTTCACAGCTTGTCTTAATCAGAGCCAAAACACTGAGGGGCTGATTAATATTTTCTTTTCTCAGCAATCCCTAAGGAAACACAAGGAGGGGCTCAAATGTGTGTGAGGTTTATTCAAGAATCCCTAATTAAGCCATGTTTTATGTTCTCCTTTTGGCTACTCCTCCAAATGTATAAGCCTCAGCAACAAGACAAATATCTATGATTTTGTAGATTGACTTAGGTCTTTTTCAATTGACTTAGGTCTTAATGAACAATATGTCTCCTATATTCCAGAAAAATAAGGCACTTATTATAGACTTAGAGAAACTGGGTTGCTTGGTTTGGGGACACTTCTGGATTGTGGTCTGAGGACACTAGTGTGACTACTGATTTCCAGGACAGGAACATTAGCCATCCAGATAAATCTCACAGGTTAATTATATAAGAACAGGTCGTCATTATTTCCAAATAATTATTAGGTTTTAAATTCACACATGCTGGGTCTCTTGACTAGAGAATATTTTTAGCTGTGGGATTCAGTGGCCTTTCCTGTCTCTCTCTTTCTGTTTACTTTAAAATTAACATTAATCAACATTTGGCTCAAAGCACACTCTCCCCCTACCATGAAATTACAATAAGTTTCCTGTTCTTTTTCTTTTTTTTAAGTTGACCTAAAAGCCTTCAGCTTCCACCTCCCTCCCTCGGCCTCCTGATTTGAGCTGAGCTTGGCATTTACAAGGCAGACCTAAATTGGGCCTTGTGTTCTTGAGGGCACACAAAATGTAAAGCCTGTCTGCTCTATACTATCTGATCAAAGGAACTCAGATCTTCACTGCCCTGACTTGCAGGAGCATTCAGTAAATGAATCTGAGAAAGACTATATTAAGTGACTGTATTATGAGAAAACTATTTGAAAAAAAAAGTAATCAGAAACCACATAGAGACCACCAAAATAGTTGTAAGCAAGAACAGAGCGGCATGGATATCCACGCTGAAGTTTTCAAGGATCACACATTCAAACTGTAGCTTCTCACTTGGTTTTCTGGAACTAGATTCACTCATCACGGACAGGGGACATCCCAAAATACTAATAGAAAAGTTTTCTTGCTCTAAATTTCAGACCTAAAAGTCAAATAGGAGAAACTGTGTAACAGCCAGTCTTATGGGCACACCAGAGTTCATATGATATACTGCAAAGTATATTGGATTTGCCATCAGAAGAACTGGTTACAGAGGGCAGCTCTTTCATTTATTGACTATATGATCTTGAACAAATCACTAAATCTTGCTAGGTTGAAAAATGAAAGGTTGATTGGTCACTGTTTCTTCCAACTTTAAACATATGGTCATTCATTGCTCCTTGTACCCAAAGATACCCCAGTTAATGAGATAGGTCTCTTGGGCTTCAGTGTCCTAAGAGAAAACAAGCAAACAAAAAGCATCAACAACTTATTGTTGTTGTATTCCACAATTAAATTTGACAAACATTTGTTAAGCATCTGGTATAAAATGCACCAACACTGAGCAAAGGCAACAATGAAAGCATTTCCTGCCCTAAAGGACCTTATAGTCCCAGGGAGCACCACAGGGCACAGAACATTGGGTCCCATGTCAGGGAGCTCCGAGTACCTCACTCATTATTTATATGGTCCTGGGCAAATCATTAAACCTTTCAATTGTCCCAGTTTTTTTCAAATGCTAAATGCAAAATTAATAGCACCGACCTCAGAGGGTTGTTGGCATTGTGTCTTGTAGATAATAGCTGCTATATAAATGCTTATTCCCTTCTCCCTCCTGTGTGACTTCTATGGGACTCTGGATCCCCAATACCTCGTATCATTTTTTGTTGTTCAGTCACTTCAATCATGTCTGACTATTTGTGATCCCATTTGCCAAGTATGGTGCTCAGGGTCATACAACTCTTAAATCCTGAGTCTAGAGCCAGAACTCCATCCACTATACCACCTACCTGCTCTACTAGCTCAGAACTGAAATGTTAACTAATGATTTTTTACTAAATGAATGGCTACTTACACTATACTCCCATAGATTATCATGGCAGCAAATCTACTCAAGAAATCATCAGAAAATATACCTCCTGACTAACCTGGTCAGTTTCGGTAAAGAAAAAAACCAGGTGAGTCTCACCTGGTTCCGGCTCTAATACTTAGAGAGGAAATCCCTGATGTGGGTGCTGGATGCCAGGAGCTCTGAAGGTAACACTCCTCTCTGAGTCAGTCCTCTCAATGACTCAGCCAGCTTCCCCCGCCCCCAACTTCCCACCTCCACTCTTTAACATGGGGAGGGGAAGACCAGCCTGTCCTAGGTTCCAAATGTCAGATGAGACATAAAAAATACCCTAATGGTGGTCACTTGTGGTCACAACCGTAATGCTCAGATAGAACCAGAACCTTTCACATCAGCAGGATTTGAAGCAGATTACCATTTGCAAAAGGGGTAGATAAGAAGGCATAGAGGATAGAATGTTAGACTTAAAATCAGGAAGACCTGAGTCAAAATCTTGCTTGAGATACTTATTTTTTATGTGACCCGGAGCAAATCATGAGTATAATATTAGTACCTACCTCGACTGGTTGTTATGAGCATTTCTCTTCTGTGATCATCAAATTTTTCTAGTTACTCCTCATGCTGACATGATCTAACCAAAAAGAACTACAGTTTTTAAATGGTGAATGGGGATTCTGAAGTAACTAAAATTGGCTGCCCAACAGAGAGGAAAACAATTTTTTAAGCCTATGTATAATAGTAGAGTCATCAAATGAGATCAAATACATAAAAAGCTTTGCAAATATTAAAGATAAGGTTCATCAACGCTAGTTATTACTTTTGTTGTTGTTAATTAGTCTCAGGGCTAAAGTGATTATTTCTAACAATAAATGCTCTCCAACCAAACCAGCTCTCTGAAGTTTGACATATCTTCCTCTCTTTCTATAAAAAGGGGACAAAGACCAGGTCGTGTTTGGAAGCTCTCTGGCCTCCCAGGACCAAAAGAGCTTGAGAAAGCTACATTAGTTTGAAATTTCACCTCTGTTCCTTTGTTCTTAGACAAGAATATGGTTGATTGAGCTCCAGGAGTGGGCTCCAAGAGTGGGCCTGTGCCCAATCATGATGGCTTAGGTTTCAAGCTTCTTATTTGAGAATCTTTCTATTCCTGCCTATCTACTCTTGAAGTAAGCCATTTTCCAACTGAGCATTTGAAAATCTGATCAGTAATAAATAAAAAGTCTAGATAAGGAATCATTTTGGGTGATGGGGGCTCCAACTCGGCCTCTTGTCCACCTCAAGAATATATGCCCTCCACCCAAAACCTGAGCTACCTAGTGCAATAAAAAAGGATTTAATAACACCCACCCACCTAGGTTTTCCCTCTAAAACCACACCCTTTTCTCTTACCTAATCAGACAGCCTATGGAAAGCTTCCCACAAATAGCTTAGCAACACCCTCCTTGTGACCTGGCTCATATTCAAGAAGGGAGAAAACAAGTTCCAACTTGTTTTCTGTTCCATTAAAAGATAGAGTAGCACTAACAGTTGGAACTAATTCCTCAGCCTGTGGAAGAGGAAGAATATCTACTAAAACAAGCAATAAGATATGCTAGAAAGAACCCAGCCAGAAATCAAGGTTGCTGGGTTCTAGGGTTGGCTTTGCCATTTACTCCCCAGGTAATTTGGAATAAGTCTTTTAACCTTTCCCTCTTGTCTCAGTTTCTTCAGTTGTAATATAGGGACCTTAGATTTAGAGTTAGAAGTAAGTTTAGGAATAATCTAGTAAGGGATTCTTAACATAGGACCAACAAATTCCAGGGAAATCCATGGATGGATTTAAAGGGTCTGTGAACTTATTTGAGAAAAAGAATACATTGAAATTTTCACTAAGCTCTACATGAAATTTAGCATTTTCTCTAATTATGAATTTTTTAAAAAATCATTTTAAGAGGTCTAAAGGTTTCATCAGACTTTGTGAGTGATTCATATTACACACACACACACACACACACACACACACACACACACACATACACACACCAGATACACATACAAGGTATTTAAGAACCCCTGATTCAGTATAATTCTTTAAATTATAGAAGGAGTAATTGGGAGAAAGTGTGGATTTAAATTCCATCTCCAATGCTCACTACCTATATATTCCTAGACATATCACTTAAAACTCCTTGAACCTCAGTTTCTCCATCTGTCAAATAAGAGGATTGTATTGGATGACCTTTCACATCTGCTCTAGATCTCAGATCCTAGGAGTTAAGTAAGTGGCTTTCCCAAAGCCACCTAAGTTGTAAACGTCAAAGCTATGATAAGAAGATGAGTCTTCTGATCCCCATGCCCAATTTTTTATATTATACTGTACTGAGATGATGGCACCTACCCTCCCTAGTTCATGGGGTTTTTATGAGGCTCAAAGATTTCAAATTATAAGGAACCTAAGAGTGAACACTGAAGCCTGAGGATTAAGTTGTTTGCCCAAATTCAAATTCAGGTCTCTATCCTCCAGTGAAAGTGTTTTGAAACCTATAAATCCCTATACAAACATATGGTAATTTTACTTTAATTACTTGGATGACTCACTTCCTTTTCATCCTCCACCACCTTCTATCTGTAATAGAGAACTGAATCTCTTTCTTTTAGCTGCCACTAGGTCCTGGTATAGTGTGGAATGCCAAAGTACCAGCTCCATAAACCAGCAATGTCTTCTTAATTTAGATGTTGAAGAGAGAACTTTTGGTTTATTCTGAAAGGACATTGGGAAAACTGAAGCCAGAATGCCCAGTGCCAAAAACACATTCTTTTAAAACTGCCTCCTGGGTCAGTCAAAGATGCCAACCAAGCTGGTCCAACCTGGACCCAAATGAGTCACAAGGTTTTGTGAATCCAGCGTCTGTCTCTCATTTCCCCTATTCCGTTTGAGCCAAGCAAACAGACCCTCCATCAGTTATTGCTCCTCTTCCATGCTCTGTTGAGCTCAACTGCCAACCCAAAGAATACACAACAAAGAAAGGAGTTGAATCTGCAATGGTCACCATCATGCTTAATAATAATAATTATATAATTATATATTTTCTATATAATAATATGTAATTACTCAATAATTACGATTAAGCATTGCTGTGATGACCACTGAGTTCCAAAACCCTTTAATTATTGTTATCACTGATAATTAAGGCAAGTATCTTTCTCTATCTAATACTGTTTTTGTCTAGAACAAGGATGGATCTTGATGAGGGACTGGGGGCAGGGCATTTACCATGGGGTTGTCACTTTTTATTTTATTCTCATGATCTGGTAGGGAAGACCCATATCTGAGAAGTGGGGCTCTACATAGAACTCTTACCACACACACTGGCTCATTATATTGTTTTTGGCACAAGCCATTTAATTCCTTGAGATTTTCCTTTGTTTCAAATGCAAGTAATGAATATATTATTAAAGAGAACATGGTATAGGTCAGTTTGTTAGCTATCATAACTGATGGAAAGCTATCACATAACAAAATTATTTAGAATAAAAAGTTGACACTTTTTTTTGAAATTGCTTCAGGATACTAAGGTACATGAGAGATGAAAATAAACCACAGCCATTTCCATTTGCTTTATATTCCAAATTTCAGATATCTTGATGTTTATTGTTCTGTTCGTTGTTCAATTAGTACAATCCAACTCTCTGTGATCTCATTTGGAATTTTCTTGGCAAAGAAACTGGGGTGGTTTACCATTTCTTTCTCCTTCTCATTTTATAGATGAAGAACTGAAGCAGACAGGTTTTAAACGATTTGCCCAGGATCACACAGCTAGGAAGTATTTGAAGCCAAATTTGAACTCAGGTGTTCCTGACTCCAAGCAGATTGTTCACTGTACCACCTAATCTTGGGGTAGAAAGGATATAAGTAATTAAGAAATTCTTCTTGGTAAATGCCAACTTAACATCCTTTTAAAAAAAACCCTACTTTAAAGAGCAGTGGATCTCTGTTATATGCATAAAGAAATACAGACTTATCTGCCATTTAAAACACCCACTTTTATTATATGTACTTCTCTATGATCAAGTCAAACTGGACATCTCACTGATCTTAATTTAATAAGTATAACTTACATAGCACTTCAAAGTTTGCAAAGCACTTTACAAACATTATTCCATTTTTATCCTCACAACTATCCTAGAAAGTCAGTGTCATACTCTTTAACATCAACATTAACATCCCTGGAGGGAAAAAACTACTTTAAAAAGCAATGGATCTCTGTTATATGCAGAAAAAAATATACAGATTTTTCTGGTGTTAAAAACCCTTCATAGCCTAGCTTCAAACTCCCTTTCCACTTTTATCATATAGTACTTTTCTCTATGATCAAGTCAAACTGGACATCTCACTGATCTTAATTTAATAATTATAACTTACATAGCACTTCATTGTTTGCAGAGCAACTTTTTACAAACATTCCATTTTTATCCTCACAACAATCCTAGAAAGACAGTTCTATACTTTTTAACATTAATATTAACATCCCTGAAAAAACCCTACTTAAAAAAGCAGTGGATCTCTGTTATGTGAAGGAAAAACTGCAGACTTTTCTAATATTTTTGTTACTCTGATGCCTCATTTAGCCCTGTTTTCAATGGCTACAAACTCCATTACCTTGTAGGACACCCAAGCCTCCTCAAACTCAGCTATAGGTACTCTCACATCACAATGAGATGAAATCACCAACCTATAGAAGGCTTTTTCTGCTTAGAAGGCTCTAGTCCTTTCTCCTCTCCCACCCAGCCTGGTTCACCATGCCATGATGAGATAAAGATGGACTTCAGTTTCTGTTAATAATATTAATTCTGAAAAGCATTTTTCCCATGATCCGAGATGTTGGTCCTGTCATTTGGCAATAATCTGGCCTGCCACCAAAGAGCAAGGAATCCATCATGGCATGTAGGAAACAGATATAAAACATCCATGTTTGAGACAGGTAGTCCTGTTCCCAATCTCCAAGAGAATAAACACATGATGGCAAAGTGTAACTGATGTCATGAATGCTGTGTGTGGGAACAACTCCTGCCAAATGATTAATGGTGGAAAGGAATTCTTATTTTTTTCCCATGTGCTTCACATGCTGAAGACATCACTTTTTTTCTGATGGCAAAAGAAGATGCCTCCTACCAAGGTGACTGTGGCTGGTTGGACAGCTTTACAGGAGTATCAAAGAAATACCATGACTACACCAGCAACCTCTCATTATTCAGTAGCCACACCCCATGTTCAATTGAAGTTGGCTTGTCTAAACCCTCAAACAGTGTTCTGGAAAAGAGGGTTCCTCCCGCTTTCTCTAAGCCTACCCCTATACTTCCTTCACTCAGGACTAGAAGTTGGAGCAGACCTAAAATTTTACCATGAGTGAGTTTCATTCTTGTATGTAACAATCAGATGCCCTTAGTCTCAGTGATTAATCTTTGGCTAGAGACAATTTAGGAACAAAAGAATTATCAATAGTAAAACTAATGTGAAAATCCCAAATGAAGTATAATTAAATAATAATACAATAATTTTTATAGATAGCTCCACTTCCTTCTCTAAATAATCACATATGTATTACTTATTTATATATAATATACTGGATTACCCATTCATATACACATATACCTTTTCCCATTCAAGAATAAATGCTACATAAGAAGGGAGTTCCATCTCATTACCTAGAAAGGTGATTTAAACATATCAGGGGTTAATGAATTGTTTTGTTGGACTTGTCTAAAAGGTGTAAAATGGATGGGGTTTGAGCAGCATGCTTCCCCATACATGTGCCAAAAGAGTTTCTATATGGGACCTCGAGCACATTTTTCTCCCAAAAATTTGAGTCAGACATAGTGAAAGAGAGAGAATTATCCCTGCTCAGGTTATCTGTCTAGGTTGCTGGTCCCCTACAACCAGAGGGTATCCTGGAGCCAGCTTGAACCAGAACCTGAGAGCCCAATTGTTAAATTTTCAGTTTGAGCATTTACACCTTAGATATTGTCAAATGCTACAAATGGAGCTTGATTGTTGAGACTTAAGAAAGAAAATGTTAATTCATATTAAACCTAGAGGTGTGTCATATACATTTTCCCCCAGAGAGCAGGTTTTTAAACATTTATTGGAACTCTATTACTTACAGCCTTAAACCCTGATACTCCCAGCACTGGCCTCCAGCACAAACCTATTACCCTTTTCTGAAAAACTTGCAAGATTTTCCACTGGTTAACATCTTGAGATGAAGCTTCTCATGCTCACATTCAAGTTACAAGATCTCCCTGAGTATCTTACTTTTCTCTCTATCTTCCTTTCCTCTGCTGAACACAATCCTTATTCTCCATCCCTTCTTTCCATAGTAAACTCTTTACAAGAGGATCACTGTCTAAATAACTCATTTCTAGCACAGCACCAGGCCCAAGTGCTTTCAAAAGATGATGATGATGATTACCATTTAATAATTTCTTTGAAGCCCCAGGTACTAAACCCTGAAATTTATCCACACAATCATGCCATTTTATTTATTTTTATTCTCCTAACTTGGCAGCCATTAGAATAGAATCTTGGATCTTGTGCATTGTTTAATAGGAAAGAACTGACAGTGGTTTCAACCAGCAATGCATCAATTCCACCTCAAGGAAACCAACAGGGAGGAAGTAATGGGACAGAACAGTTCTCATATTAAAGTGAGCTATTCAGCCTAGGACAGATGTGGAAAATGAGCCCAGATGAGACAAATTCATTAAAGTGAAATTATCTATTCAACACCTTGATATCTGAGTAGACTGATGTTTCAAAATTATTGTAATTATGATCCTGGGGATAAAGAGAGCCAAACTTTAGTGAGAAGACTTGAAAAAAATTAAAAATTCTAGTACTACCCTGTGAGATGAAAATAATGAGCTGGTCACAGATCCCCAGGATATCAGCAATTGCTCTAAATCCTTCTTGATGAGGAATCTGTGACTCTGAACTCCACATTAATTCAAATGCAAATCATATCTCTTCCCCCTGAGGATCATTATTCCTGATTCGGCAAGCAATTTAATAGGAAATCTGCAGGTGCTTCACAGAATTTAAACTAGAAAAGTTGTTCTGGCCCCAATCTGGAGCCAAATCAATACCCACAAAGATATGGATGTTGGATAGGTAGGTCTGGTGACCTGTAGCCAAAGCATCTTCATATCTGTTGGCTTTTCATATATGACTGTTACAGGTACTAAATGTAAGGATCAATAGAGGTTCAGGACAGTACCGAAGGTAGCTTAAAATTCATCTCTCCTTTGAAGAGGTTCCCTAATTTTGTGTCTGTCTTGTTTCAACTTTTCATCCTGTTTTTCATTAAAGGACAATTATAAAGGGTAATCCATGTTCAGGAGACTCCATTAGTGCCATCATGAAGATAGGGACTGGGATGCCCAGACAAAGAATAATGTGCGATATCTAGAACTAAGGGATAGAGGAAGAAGGGGAAACAATCTCAAGGTCAGCATGGAATAAATGGAAAAAGGGAATGCAAGAGCATGGAAAACTGAGAAGAATCGAAAGAGAAGACAAGAAAGTGGAAGGGTGGGATGAAATGTAATGTCAGTGCAAGTGCTTATAACTCAGGCACCAAATGGGAAGGATCTTGATTCTCATATGGCATTTGTCACTAAGTCTTGGAAATTCCTAACCAGTGTAAGACTTCAAATAATCTTCTAGCAAAGCAATCAGGAGAACTGATTATGGTGGGCATATGAACAATAGTGTCCTACTTTTGTTGCCAGGTCTATATAAGCACACAGTTAAGTGTGTGTTATTTTAGTACAAGAGCTCTGTTATTTAATTGATATTGGTTACACCCTCTCCCAACAAAAAATCAAAACCTCTTCATATTTTTATAGTTGCCAAGAAATTAGCAATCTCCCTCTCTTGAAACTGATTTGTATGACTTTGTAGCTACTAATTGTGTACATGCTGTGTCCCCAAGCAGAATGTAAGTTAGTTGTGGGCAGAGTGATTTTTTTTTTCAGCACATAGCAGAATGTCTGGCATATAGTAGCAGGCACCTAATAAATACATCATGAGTTGAACTAAATTTAATAGAGTGCAGATTGAGGAACATGATACTATCAGTCCTTGGTCTTCATGCTATGATGATAATGAAGAGATAGTAGCAAAAATGTTTATAATTTTAAAAAATAAAACTAAAGCAGGAAATGTAACTAAATGAAATGTAAAGAAAGGATTATGGGAGATTGTCTGACTTAAGAGATTAACAATGACATGCAGGTGTAACCCTATCACTTTAGGCAATAGAGGCGTTCCTAAAAAGTTGTGTAAATAAAGTATTGATTCAATGAATCATCAAGTATATAAGGAGGACTGGTTGTCTGAAAGAAAATGTATCCAATACTTTAGAACATATAGCAGCTGTAGCCTTTGGTATATCAAGGACTTACTCCGTCCTGGAGGTGACACAATTTTTAAAATACTCCATGATTGATCTTAAGATTATTTTAAAAGGGCACAAATTACAGAAGAATGATGATCAGTGGAGTTTTAGTTTGATTTAGTTTTTTAAATATAAAAAAGGAAGATTAAAAAAGTAATTGAAATATTATAGATTTAACAGCCAAAAGGCATTTCGGAGGTTTTCTGATCAACTATCTTGTTATAAAAGTGAGGAACCCAAGACCCCAAGGCAGCTTTGTCATGCAGTGACTTTATCAAGTTCCAAGTCTCGAATCCAAGAACCTAAGTTCAAATCTAGCCTCAGATAACTTACTAGCTGTGTGACTCTGGGCAAGTCACTTAATCCTATTTGCTTCAGTTTCCTCATGTACTAAATAATCTGGAGAAAAAAATGGCAAACCACTCCAGTATCTCTGCCAAGAAATCCCTAAATGAAGTCTTAAACAGTTGGACATGACTTAACAACAAAACTATAATTCTTGTACAGACTAATTCAGATCTCTACTTTCTCATCTCTCTAAAATTTTTAAGAGAATGACCATATATCAAGATAATCTGCATGAAAACACCAGGCAAGGAGGGAGTTTTCTTCAAGAGACTCTATTTTAAAAGTTATATAGGAGGAAAAAATATAATGTTCCATTATATTTATTTTTTATTATTTTTGTGACCCTTGAGTCAGAGACTATCTCATGACACAGAGTCTGGAAACACTCTCACGGATTTTCTCAAACTCTCGGTTCACTCAGGAAAAGCTGACCAAACATGGTTACCTCCCTCCTATTGGAAGGCCTGCATCCCACTCATGAAATTACAATTCACAGTATTGCGGAGAAGAAAAGTTACACTGTTTCATTTAATTAAATGTCATTAGCTGACACATATATAGCACTTTGAAGTTTGCTAATTTCCTAATCCTTTACTCCATTTAGCATAACTCTGGAAACAAGGTAATATAATTGTTATTATCCCTATTTTATATGTGAGAAAAGTGAGGCTCAATAGTAAACAAGAATTTATTAAACGTTTATTATAATCAGACATTGTAGTAAAAGCATAAAGATACTAAGAAAAACTGTCTCTTCCTCTAAGAAACATACATTAATGAGGGAGACAACATGTAAATGAATAAGAATATAGAAGATAATATACAGAGTAGAAGGAAGTTAATATCAGAGGGAAAGGCTCTAGTAGCTGGGTGGAGTGGGGAAGAGACTAAGAAAAGCCTCCCCAAAAAGATTGGGGTTGGATCAAGGTCACGAAGAAAGCCGGGGAAATTAATGGTCAGTAACATTTCAGACGCTATCTCACCCTGGAGCTTCCCTCCCTTTTGCCAGCCTCCTCCTGCCATTGGTGAATTCTTCCTAGAACATTTTGGGAGTGACCCAGGCCAGCCAACCTTCACTCCCTTTGTAGCTCTGCTTCTGACTTTCTGGTCTCAATACAATTACCTTCCTCCCACACTCATCCTTTTCTGTTCTGTAGATTGTCTCACCTCACTCAAATGGAAGCTCCTTGAGAGAACAGATTGTTTTTTGTGGACATTTGTATCCCAAGGACTTAGTATAATAAGAGACACACACACACACACACACACACACACACACACAGAGGGAGAGAGAGAGAGACACAGACACAGACATATAGAAAGAGACAGAGATAAGGGCAGCTAGGTGGTACAGTGGATAGAGCACCAGTCCTGAAGTCAGGAGGACTTGAATTCAAATCTAGTCTCAGACACTTTAACATTCCTTAGCTGTGTGACCCTGGGCAAGTTTCTTAACCTCAATTGTCTCAGCAGAGAGAGAGGGAGGGAGAAAGACAGATGTTGATGAATTTATAGAAGTAGACACACAAATAAGTATAGATGTAGCTACTACAGCCTTCTTCTCTGAGATTACCTCTCTTCTTTCCTGTATATAGTTTCTATGTTCCTAGTGATTTATATGTTTTCTCCTTCATTAAAATATATATTTTTGAGGGTAGAGACAGTTATTATCTTTATTTATATCCTTAGTGCTTACTATACTGCCCCCCACACACACTGCATTACTGTACTTTTTTTTTTTTAAACAACTTGAAGGTCTGTGGTAATTCTATATCCCACGACTCTATTGGCACCATTTCCCCACCAGAATGTGCTCATAACATATCTCTGTGACACATTTTGGTAATTCTCACAACATTTCAAACTTTTCATTATGATTATATCTGTTATCATGAACTGTGATCACTGATCTTTAATGCTGCTATTGTAATTATTTTGGGCCATCACAAACTGCACCCATAAAAGACCACAAACTTAATAAATGTTGCATGTGTCCTGATTGCTCCACTGATTGGCTGCTCCTGTCTCCTCTCTTCTTGGACCTCCCTATTCCCTGAGACACAACAACAGAAAAGCTGTGAAAGACACCTCCTGGGATGCTAAATGGTTGTATATCATGGCACATCATGATTCCAGAAGAAATAAAACTACAAATAATCCAAAAGTAAATGAAAAGACTCATGGAGGGTAAAAACAAACTAATGCACATCACATGATATTTTCCAAAAAATAACTGAGTGAACCATATTACATATGAGCTATTTGTAACTGAGATATAGTTACTGAGTAATTACTAATAATTAACTCTATTATTAATATGGTTTAGGGTAGAACTCACATAAAAGCCATTTTTGAGAACAAGAGAAGCAGTGCCAGGTATGCATTGTGGTCCAAAGGACTTATATCCAGCTCCAAACGCCAATGTAGATTGTCTGCATGAGCCTAAGCAAGTCAAACAGTCCCTGGTTCCTTCCACACAATTCTCTCAAAATATGTCAGCATGGTCCCAGATCTGCTTTAAAAGACAGAGTTCCTTATTGGGAGCTCTCTATACACATGAAATCATGTATGGTTTAATTTTTTTTTAAGAAAATGGAGCAAAGGAATTCAAAGGTATTATTTTCTACATGGACATTATCATGGTATTAAAAAAAAAAACAAGAATAATACCTTCATTGCTTTGGGAAGACAATGAAAATTTTAGTCAGAACATGGACAAGAAGTTACATAGACTAAAACAGCCCAGTGGGGCTGTGATCTCTATATATTGGTGGATGAGCGTTCATACTGATGAAGCTATCATATCTCTCCAATCAATCACCCAAAGTATGTCGAATTCTACCCTGAACCATATTAGTAATAATTCAGAGTTAATTATTAGTAATTACTCAGAATAATTGTAACAATTATAGGTAGTATGTAATATGGTTCACTTCACTCAGATATTTTAGGGAAAGTATCATTTTTAGAATTTCTTTACAAAAAATATGATTCATTGCATTTTTGCAATATATCTTATAAACATGTCTGCAAAAAGATTTTAATTTCATTATGACTATAATTCAATTATAATATGATTAAAAGTTCATATCAGGGAGAGCAGAAAATATTTTTATAACCAAATTTACACACAGAAAGGTTATGAAAAAGAAATGTTATTTATAACACTCATTTTTGTTTTGTTTTGGGGTTTTTTTTGAGAAAAAAAATATGGAAATAGCACAAAAAATGGAAAGGGTATTTTTTCCCTTTCAAGACTACTCATGTCCAAAATCAGATTTCTCCTTCCATGTTTATTTATCTCATTATGTAAAAAAAATTCAAATTCATAAAAAATAAACATAGATCACTGCTCAAACCTATCTTCATTTGTCAGGATAATATCCCAAATGATAGATAACAGTCTCATTAGCCATCTGGCAACATATATTCATTTAGTCCAGCTGGGCCTTTAATTTATAAGATGGGGAGGTGGTAGTCAATAGAGCACCTGTCGATATTTTTGAAGTTTCAGATTTTAATATTCACAGAGAAATCACTTTCTTGAGTCAGGTTTCCTCTTTTTTTACCTATTCCTATTCCTGACCCAACTGCCTCAGTCCCAAATGGGAAGCATTGGTCTTTCATCCCATACAACCTTCATTAAGCCACCCCAAAATTTAAAGTTTACCTCCCTCTTCTATAGCCTTGAAAACCCTCAAAGATGCTAATAGTCAAAGATCAATTAATTTATATTAATTTGCTATTTATATTTCCAAAAATTATATAAATAGATCACAAAATTTTATACGTTCAATGGTATGAGGAAGACTTTAAGTTCGAACAGTTGATAAATTATCACCAGATTCAGTGTAGGTTAAGAGAAGCTTATCACCCAAGGTTGACCAAAAGCTAATGAAGTTTTACTGTTTTATAACCATCCCCTCCCAAAAAAAAAAAAAAAACTCACAAAATCCTCTTTAAATCAGAAAGTATTGTAAACTATGCTAGTGGAAGATGTGCCTTTGCTAATAAATCATAGGCCTCTGGAGAAATGTAAGTATTAACAAGGTAATTTAGGCAGTATGTCAAACTCAAGGCATTTTTGCTTTTGCCATACTGACTTAGAAACCACACATTAACATTATCTATGTTGTATTGTATTTTTAGCTATTTTGTTAAACATCACTTTTTCTGGACTTAGGAATTTTACTGCCATCTGTTGGCCTCTACTTTGACACCTCTGATTTTTTCCCCACAATTTCTGATTTAAATAAAATGATCATTTTATTTAAATCAGAAATTTAGTAAGACTTTCAACAAATATCTTTCTTTTCTTTTTGTTATAAAAGCTTTTTATTTTTCAAAACATATGCATGGATTATTCTTCAACATTAAACCTTGTATTCCAATCCCCCCCTTCCCCAATTTCCTCCCATAGATGGCAAGTAGTTCAATATATGTTTAACAGGATAGAAATGTATATTCAATCTAATAGATGGATAACTATTTACAATTATCTTGTTGCACAAGAAAAATCAA
>JAJPUD010002726.1:45499-61744 GCA_023553655.1 Myrmecobius fasciatus | reverse complement strand
ACCAGAAAAAAATGACAAAGAAAATAAAATGCAATAAAACAACAACAAAAAGACTGAAAATGCTATATTGTGCACCATACTCAGTTTCCACCATATTCTCTCTGGGTGTAGATGGCTCTCTTCATTGGAATTGGTCTGAATCATCTCATAGTTGAGAAGAGCCACGTCCATCAAAATTAATCATCATATAATCTTGCTATTGCCATGTACAATGATCTCCTGGTTCTGCTCATTTCACTTAGCATCAGTCCTTGTAAGTCTCTCCAGGTCTCTCTGATCATTTCTTACAGAACAATAATATTGCATAACATTCATATACCATAACTTATCCAGCCATTCTCCAATTGATGGGCATCCATTCAGTTTCCAGTTTCTAGCCACTACAAAAAGGGCTGCCATGTGGGTCTCTTTCCCTCCTTTAAGATCTCTTTGAGATATAAGCCCAGTAGAAACACTGTTGGATCCAAGGGTACACACATTTTAATAGCCCTTTGGGCACAGTTCAAAATTGCTCTCCAGAATGGTTGGATCTGTTCACAGTTCCACCAATAATGTATCAGTGTCCCAGTTTTCCCTCATCCCCTCCAATATTCATCATTATCTCTTCCTGTCATCTTAGCCAATCTGAGAGCTGACACCTCTGATATAGAGAACAGAGCATCACTGACTTGAATTCAAAGTTGGCCTCCAATATTTGCTTGCTATGTGACCCTGGGCAAAGGAAATTAACCTTTCTCAGTTTCTCAATATTGTCAATTCTAAAATGGAAGTGATACTAGCACTTAGAGATGATACTAGCACATACCTCAGATGATACTCCAGTGAATAATGTAAATGCATTTTGCAAACCTTTAATATAAAAATTAGCCATCATGGCTATGTCTATAGATGTGCATGACCAGTTGAAATTAAATGCAGTAGAGGATCTGATCTGACCTTTGTAGCTCACTATAATATTAAGCGATGTCAAATGTACTGCAATATAGCAAAAGGGCACTCAAGTTGAAGTAAAACAAAAACAAACCTACATTTAAAACTTAACTGCAACTTATTAGTTGTACTTATTAACATTTTGTGGAAGTTCCTGAATTTTGCTTTCGTCATTTGTTAAATGAGGGTCATACTATTTATTCTACCCAAATCATGAGTTTGAGTGAATCAAAGTAGATAACATACATGGGCACCTTAGATAAAGGAGTTATGACTGCTTCAAAATCCAATAAATCAAGATAAAATAATTTTGTCATAGGGTGATAGAGTATAAAGGCTATAAGGGAGGGTCCTTGAAATTATATAATCTAATAACCTCACTTCATTAATGAGGAAGCTAAAGCCCAAAGAAATTATACAACAAAGTGTGGTGCTAGGCTTGGAATCACAAAGAATTGAAATTTCTGAGTTCATATTCCATATCAGATAATAATAGCATGAATGAGTCTCAATTTTCTCATCTTAAAAGTAAGGACAAAGACTTTGGTTGTACTCACTTCCCAGGGTTATGGTAAATAATGAATGTAAACCCTCAAATATGATCAGTTATTGTTATTTGAGCCAAGACTTCAACTTGCAGAAATATTAAACAGAGTAGACAGCATTGGTCTGTGGCAGGAACCAGATTAAAATTTGGAAATATTTCACAAAATAAATTGAATAAATAGGACATAGATAATGTTAATATGTGGTTTTTGAAGTCAAAATGCCCGGGTAAGGATCCTTATAAACAGTTTAGTCACATAAATATGTATATTTATGTGTAGTCACATAAATATATATATATATATATATATACATATATACACAGAGACAGAGAGAGAAAGCATATCTCATTGGATTCACTATAAAATATATATATATATATGCACATATATATGTATGTACACACATATAAGTACAATTGTACTGAGTTACAACAATCAGTTGGTTAATCAAAACATTCAGTCTCATTTCATCTGTCAATATGCATAGAAATGTGGCCATAGTTGATATAGCAGAAACAATATCTCCTAGGTTTGCCAAGTAAGCTGGGTTTTTTTTTCCTATGTCCCTAACCCATGCAAGCTAACCTAGTTTTTCCTTTAATGGACTGAAACGGGACTAAGACTCTAACCATTAACTGTAATTTCCTACTGGTCTAAATACAACAAACGTTACACAAGGAATCAGGCGCTCCTTTCCCAAGCTGTACAATTACCATGGCAAATGAGAATGTATTAATACTGTTTCCTTGCTAAATACCCTTTTCATGATAAGGCCAAATGTTGTTGTTCAATAGCTTTTTAGTCATTTTTCAAGTGGAGTTTGCCATTTTCTTCTTCAGTTCATTTTACAGATGAGGAAACTGAGGAAAATAGGGTGTGTAAGGTGAGATTTGGATTCAGAAAGATAGTCCTTCCAGACTTTAGGTCTAGCATTCTGTTTACCATGTTATCTAGATACCTTGATGTGGTTAAATAAAACTCATTAAATTAATTGATTTATATTGAGGCAGGTAGGTGATATAGTAAGGAAGATTCATCTTCATCAGCGCAAATTCTTCCCTCAGAACCTTACTAGTTTACTCAGGAGAGCAAGTCACTTAATTCTATTTGACTCAGTTCCTCAACTGTAAAATGAGCTGGAAAAGAAAATGGCAGACCATTCTTGTTTCTTTGTCAAGAAAACCCCAAAATGAGGTCAGAAAAGAATTGGACACACCTGAAATGACTGAAGAACAGCAGCTAGGTGGTATGGTAATTAAGTGTAAAACCTGGAGTCAGGAAGCCCTGAGTTCAAACCTAGTCTTAGCCAATTGCTTGTTATGTGATCCTGGGCAAATTATATCATTTTTGTGTGTCTCAGTTTCCTTATTTGTAAAATGTGAATAATAATAGCACTTTCCTCCCAGGACAGAATGAAACAATATTTGTAAAAGTCTTTTCAAACCTTAGAGCATTGCATAAAGGTATTATAATTATTATTATTATTATTCTAATAATGAACCTGAACCACCAGTCAGACCTGACCTACAACAGTCGACTACAATATAATTAGGCAACTGGGAGTCTGTGAACATATTAATATCTGTAAATGATAAGGCCCAACTATTGCCCTAATCTCCCTATCTTGTGTCTACTCTTTAGCAGGGGTTAGTGAGTATACAAATGTACATAAATATATACAATTAATTTTTCACGGGCTAGCTCAAGAATTGACACTGATTAGTACCAAATGATCTCTGGATTTGGCACTATTTCCTTTTTTCATTCAAGTAATAAAATGTAACTCCATATTTAAACATCAGAATCTGTTGATTATTTGAGTCTGCTGTGCCTGAAATAACACTGTGAATGTTAATGATAGAGGCTTCTGCCAATAGAAATAAAGCAAGTGGTGTCTCTGGCCAGAATGAACACTGCCCTCTTTTCTCATTCTACATACTTTCCTCTTTCTTTTCTTAAAGTGATCCTTGTCATTTTATTTCATTGAAAAATGCTTCTCCTTATAAGCCATAGCATCCTCAATAGTCTCCTCTCCTCTAAGCTATTCTGTGGCAATATCTGGTGCTCAGGGAGACCCCTGGAGTCTTTCAGAGCAGCATAGTCTGTCTGTTATGATTCTTGTAAGGAGAAATGACTTCTGAATTGATTTGACTCCAGCTTTCTCTGAAAGGTATTTTTCAATGCCCATTGGTAGTGAGATCCGGTGTAACATTATTTGTTCTCTTGTCTCAGGATAGCTGGTATCTGGAAGAAAGGGAAATCTGAATGTTCAGTTGAATTGAGAACAAAAGAAACAATGGGGGAGACAGAGAGAAAAAAGGAGGAAGAAGGAAGGAAGAGGGGGGGGAAGGATGAGCATGGCTAGAGATGGGAGGAATTAAGACTACTGCTGTTATCCCCACCCTGATGCCAAATGGGATACATCAATGGCATCAAACTCAAATTGAAAAAAAAACCTTGTGGGAGGCATATTGACTTAGAAAAACCACAAATTAACCATAATTATGTTGTATTTTATTTTTATTTATTTCATTAAACATTTCCGAATTATATTTTATTCTGGTTATGGCATTCTTGGATCAATGACACATCTGAGGTATGTAATAATCTTTATCTAGAATGCATTAGTTGCTGGAGATGAAACTTCATTTTCCTCTTGCTAAGACTGATGGATCAGGACACCCTAAGAACTGATGACACCTTTCTGAATTATTTGCATAAATTCTTGAGCTGTTCTTTAACCCTTTCTGACCACTGTAGGAAACAGAGAAGTTTTGAGAAAGTATCTGAACTCTCCATCTGTGAATGCAGAGGGTAACCCCCTCTGGGTAGAGAGGCAATATGAAGGGTTGGAGGAGCTGGAACTCCATAGTGGTAGGTACAGGGAGATGTAACTCTATCATGAAAAATGGAAGGAGATGGGACTCCAACATGAAGAGTATTAAGAGATGGAATTCCATTATGGCATGTACAAGGAGATGTAACTTCATTATAGAGAGAAGAAGGAGCTAGAACTCCATCATGGCGGGTAGAGGGAGATGTAACTTCATCATGAAAAATGGAAGGAGATGGAATTCCATCATGAAGAGTAGATAGAGAGGGATCTCCATTGTGGGTGAAAGAAAGTGAGGGCACATTTTTATTAGCTATGACTTGATCTTTCTTTTTATTGTCACACTTTCCCTAATTTAAGTTAATGGTGCAATGAAAAGGATATTTGTAGATAGGAGATTCCAGTGAATAGGAATTGAGTCAAGAATAATTAAAATTGAGCCCCAAGTCCATGCTCCAGAAGAAACAGGAAAGCAAAACTGGATACTGACTACAAAAGAACATTCATTTCACTACAGAAGAAATCAGAGAAGTAGAGCACAAGGTGAGAGTCAAGAGAGACCTGAGTTTGAATTCTGCCTCTAAATTACCTGGTTGAACCTGAGCCAAGTCACTTGATTTCTCTGATACATACCACATAGGTCCTCCAATTAATTGCCTATGCAGGTCATCTTCTTGCCATCTGCCACAGTGCCATGGACCATGTCCACCTCTTACCCTATATTTTCATTTTTGTTCTGGGAAACATAACTGAATCAATACCACCAATTACTTCTGAAAATTCTAAGATTTCAAAAAAAAATCATCTAGAGAATAGATCAACCTATAAAGAAGGGTAACATCCTAGTCAGGAAGGAGAGGAAAAGGGCAAACTACTTCATATAGCTGAGTCTTAGCTCTTGACCCACCTGAATTTTTTTTGTTGTTGTTTTCCTTTGGTTTCTAATAAGGTACATCCAAAATTGTTGTTATGCTCTTGTACTGAATCTTGTCATTTGATAACCCAACCTGTGATGTGGCCATTCTATGTGGATCCCCTAAAAGGGATAAAAGAACCTCTCTGCCTAAATGTGTTTGGAGCATACTCAGAGCAAATTGTTTTCTCCCGCTACTTTGAATTTAAATGATTTGAGTTAAGGGACCATTTTGTTTGTCTTTCCTTTTATCCCCAGATCTTATAACCATGTCTGGCACAGAGTAGCTATTTTAGTAGTATCTGTTGACCTAACTTGTAATCCATTCCAATCTCTTCTCAATTTCTCTTCATCTTCTTCACCCTTTTTTGCTGGTTTGAATGCTCTTGATCAAATTTCTCATTCTATTTATTGAATCTAGTATTTGATGCAAACTATAAATCCATGACTCCCGATTAGTGATATCTTCATTGACAAAAGTTCTTTTGGACTCTCCTTTGTATGACCCTTGGCTTCATATGTTGAGGAGGCCATCATTTATCTCTCTGCTTCTGATGTAGTTGCCTAGTAACCTCTCCACTCTGCTCAATAAATGATTACTGTGCCTCCTCTCTGCTAGCCTTGGCTGTGATAACCATTGGAATGATTCCAACAGATTGGATACAACAGGTGGCACCTCTCTTGCTACCTACCACCAACCTCTGCCGGATCTCTGAGGTGCCCAGACTTGCAAAGATTAGCAATGACTTTGGCATGAATAAACTTCTACTAACTCTTTATTTACCCAAGACAGATTGGGTTTTATTTTCCAAAAGGACTTGATTGGCAACTAAAGCAATGAAGTGAAATACAACAACTGATAGGAGGATAGAATAAATAAATCTCAGAGCCTGAAAATCTTATTCTCAAATATTCTTATCTTCCTTTACCTGCTTCTGATTCTGACCAATGAGGAGGAACTAATTGAGGAAACACAAATGCTGAAAATCTTGGAAAGCAGTAATCATTCCATCTTAGCATTTATAATTCATACAGAGAAGCAAGCAAATTTAGTCTTAATGTTTGATATGGAATCAAGAGAGCCCTGAGTTCCAATCCTATTTCCAACATATACTAACTAGATGAATCTGGGAAAGTCTTCTGTTCTTTATGAGACCCACAAAACCATGCTTCATATACCATTCAGCTGTCTGCCCCAACCATCTTCTTGCTATCTGTCCTGTCACCTTATACCATAACCATTTCCAACTCTGCTTTTTACTTTTTGCTCTGGAAACCACAATCTAAACAATAGTATCATTCCTTCTAGAAATGGCTCCATGACTTTACTAATAATATGAATTATTATTATAGCTAGCATTTATATAGCACTTTTTAGGTTTCTAAAATGTGTCACAAATATTATCTCATTTGAGTCTCAAAATAGCCTTATAAGGTTGGTGCTGTCATTATTCCCACTTTATAGATAAGAAAATGAAGATAGACAAGGCTAAATTACTTATCCAATATTATAGAACTAAAAAGTGTCTGAGACAAGTTAGCTCATATCTTTCTGTTTCCAAGTTTGAGTGCTCTATTCACTATACCACATAGCAGTTTCTAGTCACCATCCCTGTGATTTCCCTTATCAAAACACTCCTCCTGGCTACCACTCCCTAAAGTGCATTGTCTCCTCCTATTAGAATGCAAGTTCTTTGAGGTCCCAAACAATCTCATTTTTGCATTTATATTCCCAGAATTTAACACAGCACTTGGCACATTAATAAGTATTTAATCAACAATTAGTAAACAATTAATTACTAAGCTTTTCTTTCAGGTAACTCCTAATATCCTCATTTGTAAAAGGGAGATGATAATGTCTGTAGTTCCTTCCTTGGAGAATATGAGCATCTGAGGAGATAGTGTATATAATACACTGCAAATTTTAAAGCATATATTATTGACAGGAAGAAGCAATGAGGAGGAGGAAGAGCATATATGCCTTTTGAGAATGGATCCTTAGGGGCAATAAATATTTCATTTTTGTATCTTCTCAGTTTAACACAGTGACTAGCACATCATTGTTAAATAAATTAAATCTAACTTAAAGAGGTAAGAGATAGTACATATAGGATCCCATGGCCTGAGGCTATGAAAAGGAAGGGGGCTCCAGAGAAATGGCAGGCTTTCAATAATGAATTTCTGGCAATGCAGTAACAAATGACTCTGAGAAGGAAGAGGGACAGAGGGGAAGATATCTAAAAAAAAAGATGAAAGTGGATGCATAGATGCTTGTCAGCAAACTCAAATTTCAAAATGAGAAATCTCATTTTTTGTTCTGTTGTTGAGTCATTCAGTCATGTCTGATTCTTCATGACCCTTAACATTTGTGATAGAGAAAACATCAGAAAGTGATATGTACCCAAGATTATATAAAAAGGGATTTCAAAGGGTTCAGAGGAAAGATAGGTATTGTAGGATCCTATTCACTAAATTTCTTTCAAGAGAGTCAACCCAGAAAGCATAGGAAGTTCACAAGAATGAAATTCTAAAGACAGAGATAAATCATTTTTCCAAAGAAGAAACAGGGATATTTCTTAAAGAGGCTGATGTGAATGCATAGGAAGCTCACTAAAGAAAATAAATTTTAAGAAAACATACAAAAATGAAAGCAAGAACAAGTAACAGGATGAATATAAAGAGTCTGGCATAGTAAAGTAAAAATAGCAGTTTTAGGAGTACTAAAGTTCAGAATGTGCTGACAATGGTGAAAAAAATGGTGTGCTGTTTCTATTCTAATTTATTTGGGTAAAAGAGAAAGTGAAAAAAACGCATTGGCAGTCAATTTTTATATTATTTCTGGGTTCTTTCTGGGTTTTTTGTTTTTTTGTTTTTGTTTTTGTTTTTTTTTTGTTTGTTTGTTTGTTTGTTTTGCCAAGGAGAATGTTCTTTAGACTAGGAAGAACAAAACAAAATTGTTTTACAGAGAGCAAATACCTATGATAAATAATATGAGAGACAGCAATTATGTGCCTCTATTGAACTTAAGTCACCAGATTTGAAGTCTATAAGCATTCAGAAGCATTTTCTATATGATAGGTACTATATTATATTTTAAGATTTTGAAGAAAATGACAAATGTGACATTGTGAAAAACTCTGAGTAGGGGAGGGAGTGTGGAGAGATTTTGGAGGCAAAGGTTTCCAAAGGCAGCTCTCTTAACACCATACAAATGTTACAAATAGTGCTCCAAATCAGAAAATTCATTGGTAAAAGGAATAGGAAAAGTGATTGTTCTTAAGATTCTATGATGTTCCCACCCTTATTGTTGGATTCTCTAAGCCCCCAAAACTCTATTAAGTCAGATTAGAATGGCCATCTGACCCAATGTTTGTACAAAATTTTCATGATGAACTCAGAGTTCACATTTAGAAATCTCCCAGAAAGATCCCCTATTCTTAATGTGAGAAGAGGTAATCTATACCCCCAAAACCTAGCTCAAACTCCATACTTGTCATATACCCACCCCTGCAAGGAACAGGAACACTGATCCAGGGCAACATTACAACCCTATAAATGTAGTAATTTTAAGCTACTGATATTGCCTAAATATAAATTGACCCCAGTCTACCAGGGAATTCCAAGTTCCAGGGATAGTTCTTAATGTAGCTGAGGAAGAATCGGATATCTAATAAAAGAACTGATAGAAAGGTGAAGAAGAAATCTAATTTCAAAAGTAAGCACCTCTCCCTCCAAAGTAGAATTATGGGGGACACTGTCCTGATGCATTTATGATTCTGAGGCCCAGATTAAGAATAGACCCTACTATGGTAGCCAACTTAAAATTCCTTAAAGCAATGCTTATAATGAATGACTACCTTTCAACTTCCCAAGGCAAAAGACAAAAGGTCAGAGTAGAGAAAATAGCAGAGCTAAGCTCACCCAACATTCCCCTCCAAACAACTTAAAATAATGCTTCAAATAAAATTCAGGGACCATATAGCCAACAAAAAGTCAGGTTAACACGTTTTTCACCCCAAGACAATTTGGAAAGTCAGAAGGAGACATCTGTGACACAATATTGGGGGCTGGGTAGCAACAGCAGTGGGCAGTGAAAGCAGCAACAGAATCTTTAGGAGCTCTCAAACCAGGGATAATAAGAGGATCAAGCAATTGGTCAGAAAGAGATTATGAGGTACCCTATGCATTGAATTGAGGAGCAGGCATTGTTTGACAATTCTATAGACTATACTCACTTCTAGATCACAGTTTCAGGAGTTCCCCTCCAAGTAGGAGGGGACACAAGAGAAAGAAATTAAAGGCAAGTGGATTAAAGGAGGCAAAGGTCAGAAGAAAAACAGATGTTTGAAAAGGAACAAGATAAAAGAAATGTACTTCCAGTTATAAGAGAGCAGATGTCCTAAGAATCAATAGCATTTATAACTAAGGAAATAGGAGCCCTTCCTAAGTAAGAACAAAATTCAGAGCAGGAGAAAGATAACTGAAACTCTCCTCAGATCACACCATTTTGAAGGCACTGAAATCCTCCAGATCCTCAGAATTAGCTCTGAACACAACAATATAAAAAAGCTTAAAGTTTGGGGCAGCACCTTTGCCCCCATTCCCTATCCCCAAAGAACCCAACTTTTACATAAAGTTCAAAGTCAAGAAATAGGATAAGAAAATAAACTAATAACAACAAAATAAGCTGGCAAAACAACCTGAAAATCAAAAGCTTTTATGGATACAGGGAAGATCAAGACACAAATTCAGAAGAATACAAGAATGTTAAAACAGCTACAAGCAAAGCTTCAAAGGGAAAAATATAAATTGGACAGAAGCCCAACAAGAATTCCTAAAAGAGGTTTGTTTTTATGACTATAAAAATCAAATAAGAGTGGTACCAAATTTAAGAAACCTTTAGTCTTAATACCATAAAAACTATATATATTTTTTAAATAGGCAAAAGAATCATACCAAATTCCTTCTATGACACAAATATGATTTTTATCCCTAAACTGGGGAGAACAAAAATAGAAGGGAAAAAATCTAAAGATCAATTTCCCTAATGAAAATAAATGCAAAAAATTTAAATAAATACTAGCAAGGAGATTACAACAATATATCACAAAGAACATACTCTATGATTACATGGGTTTTATACCAGGAATATAGAGCAGGTTTAACATTAGGAAATAAATGGCCATATCAATAACAAAAATAGTAAAAAAAAAACCTATAAAATTATATCAATAGATGCAAAAAAGTTTTAACACAATACAATACCCATTCCTATTAAAAATACTAGAAAGCATGAGAATAAATGTGTGCATTCTTAAAATGATGAGTATATCTATCTAAATCAAATACAAGCCTTATCTGTAATGGGGATATACTAGAAGTCTGCCCATTGAGATCAGGGATGAAGCAAGACTTCTATTATAGACACTCATATTATATTAGAAATGCTAGCTATAGCAATTAGATAAGCAAAAGAAATTGAAATTTAAAAAATAGGAAATTAAAAAAAACTAAACTATCATTACTTGTGCGTAATATCATGGTATTTTTAGAGAACCCTTGAGAATCAACTAAAAAACTAATTGAATAGATTAAGCATACAATGCACAGTAGTAAGTGTCCATAATAGTCTAGTGTTTTATAAACCCAAAGATCCAAGTTTTAGAGAAAAGAACTCTCCATTTGACAAAAATTGCTGAGAAACTGGAAAGCAATTTGGCAGAAAATAGGCATAGACAAATATTTTATACCATATACCAAAATATTGTCAAAATGGATCAATGATTTAAACATAAAAGGTAATATCATTAGTAAATTAGGGGAGAATGGGAAATTTTACCTGTTAGATCTATGGAAAAGGGAAGTGTTTAAAACTGAATGAAATATAGAGAGGATCACAGGAAATAAAATGGATAACTTTGATAATGTGAAATTTAAAAGGATTTGTACAAACAAAACCAATGTAGCCAAAATAAAGAAAAAACAAAAAACTGGAAACTAGGGAAAAAATTTTTTTACAAGATGCTTCTGTGATAAAGACAAGTTCTCCGAGAAGAAGCCAAAGCTATCAGTAGTCATGTGAAAAAATAATAATATTGATTAAAGAAATGCAAATTAAAACATCTCTGAAGCATCAACTCACACCTATGAAATTGGCTAACATGACAAAAAAGGAAAATTATAAATGCTGGAAAGGAAAGGAAAAAATACATATATTAATATATTATTGGTAGAGTTGTGAACTTGTCCAAAATTCTGGAGAACAATTTGGAGCTATGCCCAAAGGTATGTGAAAATGTGCTCCTTTTGACCAATAATAGCAAGCAATACCCTTTAACAGCAGTACCAATGCTATATATGTATCCCATAGAGATCAAAGAAAAAGGAAAGTGATTTATATGCACAAAAATATTTGTGGCAGAAAAAAACTTGAAAATGAGGGGATGCCCATCACTGGGAAATGGCTGAACATGTTGTGATATATGATTGTAATGGAATAGTATTAAATGACAAGCAAGATGTTTTCAGAAAAATCTAAGAAAACTTATATTAACTCATGCAAAACAAAGTGAGCAGAACCAGGAGAATACTGTATTCAATAACAGCAATGTTGTACTAATGATCAACTGTGAAAGACTTAGCTCCTCTGATCAAGACAATGATACAAAATAGTTCCAAAGGACTCATGATGAAAAACAGTATTCACCTCCAGAAAGAACAAATGAATTCTAAGGATAGATTAAAATATACTTTTTTTCACTTTGGGAGTGTTTCTTTGTTTTTTTCTTTTTTTTTTAACATGACTAATATGGAAATATGTTTTGCATGGCTTCACATGTAAAAGTGATATATTGCTTGCTTCTCCATAGGTGGAGAAGTGGAAAGAGGGAAAAAGAGAAATTGTAAAATAAATGTTAAAAATAATTTTTAAATTAAAAAAATTAAAATTTTAAAATTAAAGTGATCCTAAGGCAGTTGGGGTTAAGTGACTTGACATTTTTTTTCCAAGCATCACACAGCTAGGAAGTGTTAAGTGTCTGAGGCCAAATTTGAACTCAAGTCCTCCTGACTTCAGGGCTGGTGCTCTGTCCACTGTGCCACCTAGCTGCCCCCGACCCTTAAATCTTAAGGGACATGGATCTCATCTAACCCTGGTATTTCCCAAAGAACAGAAAACATGAAACCAGGATTGGAATAGTCCTATATGCTTAATGTACAACTGCACTGAATTTTTGGATTATGGTAAGAAACAGCTTTTCAATAAGGGCATCATAGAAAACAATTATCATTAAAAGGATAATTCCCAAACAAATAAGGGATTAAAAGGATCAGAAAAAAATGAAATAAATATTTTGACTATCTAAAATTAAAATATTTTGCACAAATAAAATCAATGAATATAGAATTAGAAAAGAAATAGCAAGAAAAACACCCATATCTAATAACCATCATACAAATCTAATATCCAAAATATATAGGTAACTGACACAAATATGGCAACAAAAGTCATTTCCCCAATAGACATTGTAAAAAATATTAAAAGTTTTCCAAAGGAGAATTGCAAACTGTAAATAACCACTTGAGAACATTTCCAAATAATTAATAGTAAAATAAACACAAATTAATATGTCTTAATTTTTACCTGAAAACTTTGCAAACTGGCAAAGATGTCCAAAAAAATTATAATATCCTGGGAGGACTGTAGGATAATAGGCAAAGTGATACCCTTTTGATTGAGCTGAAAAGTAACTATTCTCTTTTACTCATCATTTTTTCATTTGGATCCATGCCCCAAGGAAATCAAAGACAAAAACAAAGCTCCAAAATTTAGCAAAATATTCGTAATTGCACTCTCTGAAAAAGCAGACAGAAACAAAATGGGCGTCCTTCAATTGGGAAATGGTAAAGAAAAAAAGCTATTGCATATAAATGTAATATTGTGAAGTAACCAAGAATAGGGGAATTCAGAGAAACCTGGGAAGATCTATATAATTGATGCCTCCTTCTATTGATTATTTCAAATTTATCTTACGTATAGCTTGTTCGTATAGAATAATTCACTAGCTCTTTTCATCATTCGAATGTGAATTCCTGGAGAGCAGATGTTATCTTTTACCTTCTTTATGTCCTCTGTCTATAGCTCAATATCTGGTATGTAGACATTAAAAAGAAAAAACAAAAGTTTATTGACTGAGTGAGAAGTAGGGCAAAAAGAACAATACGCAGAATCAAAAAGAATGCAAATGAAAGATGTCAAAAAGAAATTTGAGCTATTAGTATTTGAAAAACCATTGGCAGAAGCATCATGAAGCATACTTGTCCATAGCAGAGAAAGGGAGAACTATTAAGACATAATATTTAATACAATGTAAGGTACAGTTGCCATATCAAATAAAAGCATCTTATCTTTCCTTATCACAAAAAATACAATGTTAAAATGGAAAAGATGAAATAACTATGATATGAAGACAAAAGTTATCAGTAAAGTTTCAGGGTTTTTTTTTAAGAAAGTAATGTGTGGATGGGGGTGATGGAGGATTACAAAGAACTAGAGAGTGCCACAGGATTAGAGAATGATAAATGTTATGATTTTCCAAAAGGGAAGAGAATAGAATTTCTAAATTTGACCTCAATTCACAGAAAAAGCCTAGAGGATATTATTAAAGGACTAGCTAGTAAACATCAAGAAAAGCAAGGGGTCATCACAAAGAGATAACGTGACTTAATCTAGGAAAGGTCATGCCAGACAACTTTTACGCCTTTTTTGAACATGATTACCGGACTGGAAGACAAGAAAAATGTTACAAATATAGTTTGCCTAAATTTTTGGCAAATATTTTGGTAAAATTTCTCATGCTATTCTGGCAGAAAATATGGAAACACATGGATAAGATAAAAGTATCAGTAAATGAATTCTGAACTGGTTGAATGACCAGATCTCAAGAATCTGAACCCAAAGTTCAGTGTCAACATCAAGGAGATTTGGAATGGAATGTACCCAGGGTCTTGTGAAAAGGACAAAGGTACAAATAAGTAAAAATTAAAATAAGTCTGAATTTTCACCTGACACCATGCAAATTGGCAAAGATGGCCAAAAATATTAGACCATGCTGGAAGAACTGTAGGATATTAGGCACATTGATGCCCTTTTGATTGAGCTGAAAAGTAACTATTCTCTTTTACTCATCAATTCTTCAATTAGACCCATGCCCCAAGGAAATGAAAGACAGAAATAAAGCTCCTAAATATAATAAAATATTCATAATTACACTCTTTGAAGAAGCAAAGATCTAGAAACAAAATGTAAAAATGACACATAATTGAAAGTGATACAAATTCAGAGTACAAAAAAACTATCTAGAATATTGGACCAAATCATAGAAGATGAAATTTAATAGCTATCACTATAATGTCCTATGCTTTAGTTCAAAAAGCAATTTTGTATATATAAAAAGATGGGAGAAGCATGGCTAGAATCAGGTGTCAGTAAGAGATCTTGAAACTTTAGTGGAATACAAACCCTGTATGTCAGTGATATAATATGGAAGCCAAGAAACGGAATGGAATAGAATTCTAGATGACACAAGAAGAATAGTATCCAAGACTGGGAGGTAATAATCTCATTCTTCTTTATGTGAGTCAGACCATACTTTGAGTGTTATCTTCAGTCTGGGTATCAATTTTTAGGAAGGACACTGATAAACTAGATCATGCTATTGCACAATGATGAAGGCCCTTGAGCTCATGTTATATAGGTACAGCTGAAAGTTGGAATTCTTCAGACAAAATCTGTATGACATCTTATCATTCTCAGACATCAATTCAAGCCTGAGTTATATATACACTATTTCTGAAATCGTGTCCAATTCTGAGGTTCTACCAAAATTAGATTTGAGAATCATCCACATGGAAATGAGAGCTGAATTTGTGGAAGTAGAAGAAAGGTTCCAGAAGGAGCAACTGATCAACATATTCCACAAGTCTCAGGAGCATGAGGTTTGGAAAAAGTCTTTGAATTTGGTTCTTTGGAGGTCACTGATAATCTTCAAAGTGACACTTTGACTAAATGGAGGAACTGAAGAATGAGGAAGATCAGAGTTAAAACCTGATTCAGATATTTATTTACAGTGTGATCCTGGGCACTTATTTCTTTTTTTTACATAATAGGTTTTTTTTTCCAAAATACATGCAAATATAGTTTTCTGTATTTACCCTTGCAAAACCTTGTATTTTGGGGATGGGAGGAAGGGGGAGAAATTGTAACACAAGGTTTTTCAAGGGTCAATGTTGAAAAAAATTATTCTTGCATGTGTTTTGAAAATAAAAAACTTCAATTAAAAAAAGTTCTTCAAGGAGGGAAAAAAAGAAGAGTGTGTAAAAGCTAGTTTAAAGCAACACATTAAAACAAACTAAAAAAAAACCTTGTGTTTCAAATTTTTCTCCCTCCCTTCCTTCATCCCTCCTTTAGATAGCAAGTAATTCTGCAAATGAGGGTGGCCTAGCTGCACCAGATCTAAAACTATATTATAAAGCAGTGGTCACCAAAACCATTTGGTACTGGATAAGAAATAAAGTAGTGGATCAGTGGAATAAGTTAGGTTCACAGAACAAAATGCTCAATGACAATTGTAATCTAGTGTTTGATAAACCCAAAGACCCCAGTTTTTGGGATAAAAACTCATTCTTTGACAAAAACTGCTGGGACAATTGGAAACTAGTCTGGAAGAAATTAAACATTGACCCACACCTAACACCATATACCAAGATAAGGTCAAAATGGATTCATGATCTAGGCATAAAGAATGATATTATAAACAAATTAGAACAATGTAGGATGGTTTACCTCTCAGACCTGTGGAGGGGGAAGGAATTTGTGACCAAAGAAGAACTAGAGGTCATCATTAATCACAAAATAGATAAGTTTGACTATATCAAGTTGAAAAGTTTTTGTACAAACAAAATGAATGCAGACAAGATTAGAAGGGTAGCAGTAAACTGGGAAAATATTTTTACATCCAAAG
>JAJPUD010002726.1:15302-40499 GCA_023553655.1 Myrmecobius fasciatus | reverse complement strand
AAAAAAAACAGATAGCAAGTAATTCAATATATGTTAAACATGTGCAATTCTCATATATATATATAAATTTATTATATATATGTATGTAATGTTTCCACATTTATCATGCTGCACAAGAAAAATCATATCAGAAAGGGGAGAAAATCTTTTTAAGGATCAAATGAGAAAATATATAAAGAGCTCTGTCAATCTTAAAGTGATATATAAATGCCCACTAATTTTTTAATCATTCTCATATTAGAAATTATTTGATGCCCCCCTGTTGATAATAAGAACAAAGTGTGATGAATGCAAGACAGTGATTCGCTTTCTCCCTTCTTGTAATCTGTCATGTAACAACTATAAAGTTAACAACTATAGAGTTAACAATGATACAGAGGGCTAAACCCTTTAGGAGAGTGGAGAAATATGTTTATCCTCAGCTATCTTGAAGAGGAAATGTTGAAGAAAAAAACAAAAGAAACCAGCCTAAATCTTTGAAAATAAAGAAGAAAAGAATCTTTAATTGGCTGTAGCAGCCACATCAAAAATGACTATAACAGGAGAACTTTTCACCACATGAAGAAGGAGAGCACTAACCTCAGTGAGTTTCTAAACACTTAGCTAAGTTTCTTGGTAGATCAGGAGGGTCTTAAAAGAAAAACAAGCCCATGGTTGAGCAACACCTAAATCAACCCAATGTAGTCTGGGATTTGTAAACCAAAAAATGTGATGACATGTGAGAGACTAACCTGAAATAAGCAGCAGTGTTCTACTTCCTTCTGAGACCCTCAGCATAACTCTGAAAAGAATAAGGAGCAAGATGGTGGTGAAATTGCTTTCCTTGTATTTATGAATTTATGTATTTTACATATTGAATAATTGTAGACTAGACAGATTTTTAGTGATAGAATAAGATGTCCTGGTCAAAATCTAGCTGTGTGATATTATTTCAGCTGGATCTCAGATCCTGATGACCTTGTGATCTTTCTCTTTCAATGATCCTGGAAACAGGTTTAATTTCCATTGCACCCAGCAGAGATTTGTGGTTAGTTGGCACAGTGGATAAAATGCCAGACTTTGAAGTCAGAAAAACTCATCTTCCTGAATTCAAATCTAGTCTCAGACTCTTACTAGCCATATATCTCTGGGCAAGTCACTTAACCCAGCTTACTTCAGTTTCCTCATCTGTAAAGTGAGCTAGAGAAGGAAATAGCAGACCACCCCAGTATCTTTGCCAAGAAAACCCAAAATGGTGTCATGAAGAGTCAGACAGGATTGAAATGACTTGACAACAGCAATAAAAAGAGATTTGAAATTGAACCTAAAAGATGTTCCATGGTCTTAAAAGAGATTCCCTACATGAAACTAACAATACCTACACAGCCCAATTCTTGATTCAGGCTCCCAAAAGTTTTAGGGAAAAACTCTTCATCCCCATTCCCCAAAAAACCAATACACACACACACAAGTAATTTGAGGCGAAACTCTTAATTATAGGCACGTCAGGGAAGTAATATATGGATAACCCAAATTAAAAGATAATTTCAAAGTTGCTTATATATATTTGTCATTAGAAAGGGTTTTAGTACTTAGTATGTGATAGTGGGTGTGTCTAGCATCCTCATAATTCACAACGCATGAAACTAAATAATAGCACCAGTGTGGAGACCTGAATCAGCAGGAGCTGAAAGGCTGTCCAGCACTCCCATCATGTTTCCCTCTCCACTCCTCAATTTATCATCCCCTTCAATCCATTCCAGGCTGAGAATTGACGGCACTATTCTCCTGTGTTCTCTTATTTAATAAAGCAGTTTAATCTTCAACCTCCAAACTCTTCTTTCTGACATTCATTTACTCTCTCATACCCTCAGGGTTCAGGAGGGACATCATTAAAAGAAATTCACATCAAAGGTTTATAAGTAGTGTACTGGACCTGAATTCAAGAAGACTTGAATTGGAATCCTTCCTCAGATATTTCCTAGTTGAATTCATTTAACCTGACCTGCCTCAGTTCCCTTAATTGTAAAATCAGGATAATAACAGCATCTACCCCACTACACTGTTGTAAGGAACAAATGAAATAGTAGTTGTAAAGTGCTTTGCAAACTTTAAGCACGATGTTAAAGTATTGTTATTTGGTGACTGAGTTGGGTTAAGAAGAGACAGTATGAGGAAGCCCCAGTATAAGGAGAGGACTATAAAATATCACAGGGCCAAATATTTAGATAAATAAAAAATGGAGTGAGAAATAGAGGGCTTCAGGTTTTTCTTTGAATTCTGCACAAAGTGAATGAGTGATAAGACAGTCTAAGAAACCCAGGAAATGCAAGGGGCCCATGAAGGGAGGAGCCCTCTCTTGGTAGGAGATAGATTTATTTTTTAGTGAATAAAGGTTTCTGAAATGCTTTGAGTGAGAGGGGGATTGGAAGAGGGCAAGAATAAATTTACATGCTGGTAATGCATTTTCTGCTTCCCTAGAGAATCAAAATTTTGACATGTAGAAAGGAAACATAAACATAATATATTCATATGAGTATGTGGAAAAAACCTATGGGAGAAAAGATCAAAAAAGTCCACCCCAAAAAAAGATGAATAAATAATAAAAAGATAGTGGGTAATACATACTGATACATACACATTATTTTCAAAGTTTGCCTAAGACATGATTTTTTAAAGGAAAAATTTCTTGTCCTCAAGAGACTTTTGAGAGAATTTTCTCTTTTTTGTAAATAAGTAATAAAGTCATTTATTTTGTAAAAAGAATCATACAGTTTTTTAACTAGAAAAGCCCTGAGAAATAATCTTTTCCAAACCCATCATTTTACAAATTAAAAAAAAAAGAAATACTGAGAAGTGCTGGGATTTGCCCCTTGTGATAGGATTAAGTGGCTTTTGCTCATCATCCAGTAGTTCTCTGTTCTCTTTTCTCTTTCTGGTTCAGGGTACTTCTAGCTCTACTTGTGAAGATGACATATACCTCAGAGTGTTCCCACATGTCTATGTCATCTAGAGTAGCATGTGGGAAAGAAAGCTGGAGAGTGTATAAGCTCCTAAAATAGATTCTTGAAAAGTAGAAAGAGGCAGCATGTTCAGTCAGAAAAATTTAGATTCAAACCCCAACTTTACCATTCCTACCTGTAAGAACTTGGGCAAAATTCTTAGCCTTTATAAGCTTCAGGTCCTTCATATGTAAAATGAAATGATTGACATAAAAAGAGGGAAAAGGACTCACTTGTGCAAAAATGTTTGTAATGGCTCTTTTTGTGATGGCAAAGAATTGAAAAATGAGTAGAAGTTCATATTGAGGAATGACTGAATAACTTAAGATATATGAAAGTAATTGAATGTTATTGTTCTGTAAAAATGATGAATGGGGTGATTTTAGAAATCTGAAAAGATTTACATGAACTGATGCTGAGTGAAGCAAGCAGAATCAGAAAAATAATGTACCCAGCAACAAGATTGTGTGATAATCAACTATGATAGACTTGGTTCTTCTCAGAAATTCAGTGATCCAAGGCAATCCTAATAAACTTTGCATGGAAAACACCATCCATATCCAGAAAGAGACCTACAGAGACTGAATGTGGATCACTGTACACTATTTTTACCATTTTTTTCCCTTTCTCATAGGTTTTCCTTTTTGTTCTGATTTTTCTCTCCCAACTTGACTTATATGGAAATATGTAAAAAAATACTGTACATATATAACCTAAAAATTAAATTAAATTATTTTTTTAAAATGAGGTGATTGACATAGATGCCTTCTATGGTCCATTTGAGATCTAAATCTATAAACGTATACCTTTAGAATTAGATTGGGTTGATAGATGGACATAAGGGACCATTGGCACAACTCCTGCATGATAGAATATTTGTACCTATCCTGTGGCAGTTCTCTCCACTGTTATCTTGATTCATGCCTCCTAAGGATCATAAAGCAAAGGGAAAAGCAGGACAGTGTGGGACAGACAGATATATAACAATATATTCACATGTAAGGGATGAAGAGAGTCTATTGGATAAGTTAAGGTCATGGAAGGGAAGAAACTGAAAACTCATCATTTTGTGGTACTTGAAGGAAGGCACCTGGAGAATGCTCAGTGGAACTGGATGTCCTTCTCTATGACAAGAGATTAAGGTTAATGGGTCAAACTTGGATTTCCTCAGTAAGAAGGTCTCTATAGCCTTCTAAGCTCAGTGTTCTTAGTTGAAGACAGACCCTTTGAGTCCTTACAGGTAGCTAGGGAAGGTATAGAGTGTTGGATTTGTTTTCAGAAAGATCTGCATTAGATTGCAGTCTTACTACATAACCTCAACAAGTCATGAAACCTCTGTCAGTTTCCATAGCTCTCTAATGGAGACTCCATAGCATTATTATAAGGATCATATCAAATGTAACAATATTTATAAAGTGTTTTATAAACCTGAGAGCCATTAACTATTATTATTTTTAAATTGGGAATGATTAAAAAGGTCATTGCATTTCATCAAATTAAAAATCTCCCAAGAGAAAATTAGAACAGAATAGAATAATTTCTTTCCAAAAGGGACTCCGAAAGCAATCTTCAATAAGGAACAGAAACATTTTCATAGCATTTTGTCTTTGTTTAATTGTGTCTTCCTTGTACACTGCTTGCTTTATTCTCTGCCCTTTTAACATAGCCAGCTGCCTCTCACATTCCTGATCAGAAACAGACTGACTCCAGGCTGTAACAGGCACCAGCTTCTTTGCAAAGCCCATTCTGTGGACTGGTCACATTGCCGGTCTGTTAGCCTATCCTAAAGTGCCTACAAATGATTTTCTTTGCAAACTGCATTTGAATGTGTATGTGCATACATGCATCCAAGCATGTATGTGTTTTGCCTGTGTGTGTGAAGCCCTAACAACTAAAACAATGTTTGGGACTGAGTATCCTGCCCTACAATGGGGAGAAATAATGAATTACACAGTGGAATGCCTGGTTCATAGCTAGTTCAGGTTTATCCTGTTATCAACGGAGCAGACAGAGGAAGTGACATCAGTGACCCAGGGTCCTGTTTGAAGAGGAGGAAACTTAGTAAGAAACTGCAGCCTTAGCTGCTGGGCAGGAAATATCTCTGTTAAACTTATGTTGAGAGAACTTCAAAAAAAAATTAGTTTGCTTACGGTTTCTGAGGTTTCAAAACATGTCTGTCACATGATAAAGGAAGATGTTACAGACTCACAACTAAAACTTAAGTGTTTTCAAAGAGCTAGAGAGTCTAGTCCCCAAGTTCCCTAAATTATAAACCCTTTGGAGCAAAGTTTGCAGTTTGGGAAGGATGCTAAGTTGATCAATTTCTTATAATCAGTCAAAGCCATATTCTTGATGCTGGCCCTCAGGATCCTATTTTTGCCTCAATATTCAAAGATCCCAATTTCTTTGGTGTCCTTGTCACAAAAGATGGAAATATGCTCATAGCCTAGTTAGTCCAGGTTTTTTTGTTGGAAGATAGCTCTTGGAACCCTCTATATGGATTAGAGCAGAAGTTTTTAACCTGTTTCTGTGCATCCTACTCTTTTAGCAGTCTAGTAAACCCTTCTCAGAATCGTGTTTTTAAATGCATAGGACCAAAAGGAAAACTAATTATTTTGAAATATTTTATTGAAATATTTTAAACAAATTCACAGGTCCTAGCTTAGGAATTTCTGGATAATGTGCAAGATCATTTTATTTAGGCAACAAAGAGCTTTCTATCTCTACTCTTTTCTCCTCTCCTCTGTGATCCTCCTCCCACTTACATACCCACCCCAAGGACACATACACATTCCAAACCCCCAACCTTAGGAGACTAAATAAAATATATAGAACATGAACCCATCCAGCTGCCCTTTTCTTCCACTGAAACAATCAAGAATGATGGCAAATTTAATATATTTGATTAGAGAAACTCCAGTTTGGTGTGCTTGAATCAATGGTCTTTGTCTTCAAAGCTTGATGGCCTGATTTCAGTGGAATGTCCCATAAAGCCTGTTGCCAGCTCACTTAGACTGGGAGGGGATTCAACCTCAAAACTCAAATGGTTGGCACTGTCAGGAATCAGGATATTTAGGCAGATGAGAATGTCAGGCCTACTGTTTGTTCATTGATCAGAGGGAGAGCCATTGCATTCAATCAGGGCTATGTGATTCTTGGTATTGTAGTCTCAAAGGGTAAAGGGTGATCTATAGAAATGTTCATTGGTTATATTTTTCTTTTTTTCTGATAAAAATTTTTTCCTACGTTGTTGAAATCTTTATTCCTGTTAAAATACAAGAAAATTCTAAGAGTTGGGGGTTATGTTTTTAAAGAAAAGCATCCAAAAAATCACATTTATTCACTAAGTGAAAGGGACTAATAAAATGAAATACCCTCTTTAAAACCCCACCAAAAGAAGAATCCCTTTGCAACTAGGAAAATTATTTATAAATAACAAATATTATTATGAATAACAAAAAGACATAAAGAGAAATTATTTATAAATAACAAAAATCGGAGTAAGAAAGAGTGCTTAGGAAATACATATAGCACATCTGTGTACAAATATATGTATATATGTGTGTGTATATATATACATATATGTGTATACATATATACATATATATATATATATATGAAACACTGTCTATATTTGCTCAATAAATGAATGGAGTTTCTTGAGTATAGGTTAATAAAAATTTCTCAGTTAATTTACATCTTATTTAGAGATTATACTTTAAGACATAGATCCCAAGTAGTCCTCTGATGTTTTTTCTTTCTATTTTTTTAATGACAAAGTCCCGGGTGCTTGTCTTGGCTCAATTTCTCCTAGTATTCACCATGAAATAATACCAGGGCTTAGATTCTGCCCAACATAAGCTCTACTTATATTACAAACAAGGAAACCGAGGTGCAAAAGATGACATGTCTAAGCTTCCTAACAGCCAAGATGGAAATAAGATCCAGGTTTTTGGAGTCCAGTCATCATGCCCAGTCAATGAGTCAGACTGTGAACAATGTTTATTGAGCACCCACCATATGTAGCGCACTGTGTTAGGTACCATGGGGAATGACAAAGGAAATACATTATTTTCTGTCTTTCATAACGCCAACTAGGAAAGAGTCCACCCTAAACCTCCCATTTTGGGTTGGAGTCACCATACAACTTTAAGGGTGAGTTTCCTTGCAGATGTCCCAAGACAGGACATATTAAAGGACAATAATCTCTTTTTATCTGAATATCCAAGTTTTTTATCCCTTGGTCAGTAGATAGAAACTAAGTCCTCGGGGCAGCTAGGTGGCGCAGTGGTTAGAGCACCAGCCCTGAAGTCAGTAGGACCTGAGTTCAAATTTGGTCTCAGACACTTCCTAGCTGTGTGACCCTGGGCAAGTCACTTAACCCCAATTGCCTCAGCAAAAAGCAAAAAAAAAAGAAACTAAGTCCTCATTTGAATGTGGTCCATTTCTTCCTCTGAGTCTGAAGTAATCCTGAAAAGGTTTCCTGGGAGAAGACATAGGCTACAGTTAATCACATCTCTGAAACTGGGCTGCACCCACCTTGTGACCAAGATGCAGGTGACTAGGGAGCTGCCCAGAGTCTCACCAGGGCAAGGCAAAGCAAGAAGAAAAACCTCCTTGTGAAGAGGGTTTGCCTTTCTTCTCCCTGCCCAAAATGAAAGCTGGAATTTTTTTAAAAAATAATAATTTCTATTGTATAAGAATTAATATGAAAAGAATTTTGTATCCTATTATGGCATTGTGTTATAGTAATGGAATGCTCTCCCCGCCCAGTCTGGCGCACTGTCCCTCAGATCTTGCCAACAATTATTCTGTTCCATGGTGTGAGTGTCACAGTGGGGACAGCCTCCTGAGTCAGAAATAGACAGGGAAAATGAAGAAATCTGGAAGGAGGTTATCCCTCTCCTCCCATTCAGCCCACCCTGTCCCCCACTCCCAACTATTCTGTCCACCTCAATCTGGAAGCTTTATTCGTTTTTCTTCAAGCTACCAATGACCTGCATGAGCAATTCCAAGCTTGAACAACTACCATACCCATTATCTTAAAGGAGGAATACAAGTGGCTAGGAAAGAAAAGACAAAACAGTCCCTAAGCACCACCCTATCCTCTGCTTCAAAATGGGTGTGTAAGAGGGTGTACTTCATAGGAGGGGTTTTTCTTCTGGTACTAGAAGAGGACCAGTTGTGAAGTTTTATTTATTTATTGCTTGTTTTGTTTTTAGTAATTTCAAAACAATTTCCTGATCCTAAATGTTTGCAGTGCATCCTCAGATTTCTTCACTAAAAGGAGCACTAAAGGGAGCAGTTAGATGGTACTTAATAGTTTTCAGCCTTCTGAAAGGTTATTATTTAGGGGATGGTGACAGGCTGTTTTCCATTTTCACTAGAATAGATGAGGAAATGAATATAAGCGGCAGCATGAGGGATTCAGGTTAGACATGAAAAAGAATTTCCAGTCTGAGGAATGTTAGCCACTGGAATGTTAACAGAGGAAGGTTGTGAAATCTTTTCTGGAAACCTAGTGTGTCTGGGATCTTGTCTGGAGGCAGGGGGATGGACTACATGACCTTGCCCTTGTCCAAATCCTCTGATTTTATGGAAATTCCATTTGTTGTTGTTGTTGTTATTGTTAGCTTCTCTGTTGTTATTATTTTTTTTTGGTGAAGTTCAGCTTCTTCCTAACAGACTAGCCCTATTTGAAGGAAGAACATGACCTCTTCATTTCCTCTTGACCATGTCCAGTCCCAAAGGCTTTTTACAATCTTTGTGTAGGAAATACCTCCCAGGGTAACCTTTTCCTTTTCAGCTCTCCATGTGGCATCACACACTCATAATGTTTAACAATGGCAATGAAGGTGTGGCTGGATTGTTGGGGGTTTTTTCCCCTCCTTTTCCTTTTTCTTAATAGAACTCATTCAATTACATATATGTTCTCAGCAGGCTAGCCAAGACCTCCTCCACACCAGGATGATGTCAGCAAACCCAGGAAGTTTTCAGAGCCAAAAAAGCCTCAGACACAGGAGGAAACAGTTACAGGTCTCTGAAGTATTTTGCATCTGTGAGATGTATGAGAGGGAGAGTTTCTGTCCATTGAGGAATAATATATCCAAGCATAGGTATATGACACCGAAGTGGTCAGCCTATGATTGTTTGCCAAAGTCGCCAAACTATAGAAAAAAATTAAGGAAGAAAATTCCTCTATTCATTTTGAGGTCATTCATTCATGCATGCATTCTTATGACTAACATTTTTAAGGGCTTCCTCTGTACAAAACACAGTACTAGCTGTTATGGAGGATATAAAAAAAGGTACAAAACATTGCCCCTGCTCTCAAGACTATCACCATAATAGGACAATAGATTTACGTCTGTTATTCTTCAGTTATTTCAGTCAAGCCCAACTCTTCATGACACCTTTTGGGGATTTTTTGGCAAAGATATTGAAGGGGTTTGCCAATTTCTTCTCCAGCCCCTTTTATAGATGAGGAAACTGAGGCAAACAGGGTAAAGTGACTTGTCCAGAGTCACACAACTAGCGTCTCTGACCCAGATTTGAATTCAAAAGATGAGACTTCCTGACTCCAAGCCCAGCGCTCTATCCACTATTCTACTCTAGTTCAGTCCTCTCACTTTTTCACAGATTGGAAACTAAAACTTTTTTGCCCAGTGTCACACAAGCAGAATAGTAAGTAGCATATCCAAGATTTAACTCCAGGTCCTCCAACACCAAATTTCATGCTTTTCCCCCTGGACTAGGCTGGCTCAACAATTCATATACAGTTTGACTATCAAGCAAGGAAGGAAGCAAGTGCCTGTTGTGTGGCAAAGATAGGAAAAGGGAGATAGACCTTGGTCTTAAGGAGTTTACATTCTATGGGGAGATGCACAATGTTCACAAATCAGGAAGTCCAAAATAAATAATGAATTTGGGAGAGGGTACTAATAAGCATCAGGAAGGTCTCCTGAAAAAGATACTATTTGAGCTGAGTCTTAAGAGGAGCTGGTGTTGGCAAAAGTTCCAAAGTAAAAAAGGAAGGAATTCCAAGTAAATTCAAGATATTCCAAGATAATTGCAACACAAGACATGACTAAATGCTTCAAGTGCCATGAGAGATTGTATTTTTAAAGTGCTATGAAAGTTGAAGGGAGAGAAACAATATTTCTGGCTTAGGTAATCCTTAAAACTTAGAAAGAAGTATTTTTTAACTTGGGCATTGAAATTTAGATAAAGATCTAACTAGGGATTTCAGGTACATAGAAGTGTATAAGCAAAGGCATGGTGTCAGGTGTATAGTATAAACTATGGAGATCAACAAGGTCCATAATTCAGTTGAAGTATAAGATAGATGGAGATGAGTTGTTATAAACAAAGGATAGAAAAGTAGTTTGGGGTCAGATAATGCAAAGTTTTGAATGCCAGAGGCAACAAGGTATCATTAAGATATTTGGACAAAAGAGTGATAAAATCAAAACTTTGCTTTAGAAAGCTGAGTCTGGTGATGGTATATAGTGATACTGCTAAATTCAATTAGAAACTGATCCTTACCAGTAACACATTAACATAGAAAACCACAAATGGGCATTATCTATTTTGCATTGCATTTTTCTTTATGTTTTAAAATATTTTCCAATTATATTTTAATCTAATTTGATATACTCTGGACTTTTGCAGGCCCCAAATTTGATACTTCTGGTGTATCAGGTGACTTAGAGAGAGGAAATTGGGGATCAATTAGGATACTATTATTGTGTAGTCCAGGTATGAAGTGAGAAGAGTTCAAAATAGGATAGCAGCTATGGGAATAGAAAAGAGGGGACATATGTGTAAGCTTCTCTAACAATAGAATCAATAGGAATTAACTAGATCTTTGGAAATGGGAAAGGAAAGAAGGAAAAGTAGAACTCCATTTTTGAAACTTAAAGACAGGAAGAAAAAGTGGTTCAGAAATAGGTCATAAAGAAGAGTAAGTTCAGCAGAGAAAATAAATAAGTTGGTTTGGGGCATGTTGAGTTTGAGGTTACAGTGAAACATTCAGGTCATGGTATTTAGTAGATAGCCGAAAATATGGAACAGGAGTCTGAGGAAAATGGAATTTTTCTGTACAAAATTTTTTGAAATGTGAAATTTGAGTTTACAGATAGTTCAACTTGCAGAAGTAGAGAGATCATCAAGAGAAAAATAACAGAGACTAAGAAAAAGGTAGAGGAAAGAAGAAAATGAAAAGGGAAAAAGGGAAAGAGAAAGAAAAGGAAGGGAGGGAAAGAAAAGGAAGGGAAGAAAAGAAAAGGGAAGACTGAAACTTTTTTTAGGGAATTAAAAATAATAATAATTTATATTTATAGTTAAAATTTATAAAGTCTTTTATATACTTTATCTAATTTGAGCTACATTCTACTATTATTATTAAGCCCATTTTATAGAAAATAAAAATCTAAGCTTCTGCTGGGACTCCATGGCCACATACTGGGCTGTTGTGCTATTTTGTTAAGGAAAAAAGTCCTACTTCCATATAAAACTATCTACTGAGGATCTCACCATGCATTCATAGAAACCTGCCATTTTAAAGGAGTTCATGTATGTGTTTCTAAGTGTTTAAAGTAAAGGGTTCCTATTACAATAATTACTCACACAGTACCCAATATAGCTTTCTGCACATATACTTTAATAATTACTATTTAGCATTCATAAAGAAATGATTGACAATGACACCATTTGATAGGCATATGGAGAAGCAAATTGTGTGTGTTTATGGAATGCCTCCATGCATGCAGGACAGATAAAGAATTGGTTTAGACTGACATCATTTTCAAATAGTGTTAATAAGCGAGTTACTATGGTGCCCTGGGTGCTATTATATAAAGAGAAATAAGATCCCTGACCCGGACATATTACAATACACCATTTAACATTACTTTCTTCCCTTAGGGAAAAACAAAACAAAACAAAAAATGCTTCACATTTTGATATATCTGTTGAAATTGGACACCAATCAATGAACATTTACTAAATGACTACTATGTGCCAGGCATTGTGCTAGCTCCTGGCAAAAAAAAAGAATTTAAAAAGCCTTTGACCTCTAGGGGCTGAACTAGTGGAGGGAGACAACAACAATTAACATGTAGGTCTCCACAAAAAAAAAGATAGAAGATAATTTGGAGGGGAGGTATTCACAAAGCTGGGGGTGGGGGATCAGAAATGGCGTCACATGGGAAGTGGCCTTTGAACTGGGTTTTGAAGGAAACCAAAGATGCTAACAGGTAGAGGTGAGGAGCAAGGGGCAGCTAGGTGGTGCAATGGATGGAGCACCAGCCCTGAAGTCAGGATGACCTGAGTTCAAATCTGGTCTCAGATACTTAATACTTCCTAGCTGCGTGACCCTGGGCAAGTCACTTAACCCCAATTGCCTCAGCAAAAAAAAAGCAAAAAAAAAAAAAAAGATGTGAGGAGCAAGTATATTCCAGGATTGGGAGATAGGCAATATAAATGCGTGGATACAGAAGATGAAATTCTATTGCCAACATCCCATTCAATATTTAAACACACTTTTAAAAGAAAAATTAAAAAAAAAAACTCAAGGGAAGGAGAATCCAGCCACATTGAGGGCCAGTGTTTTCCTGGGCATTTAACAAGGCACCAAGGGACAATATGAGGAAATCACCCCAATAGGGCTGTATCTCTGGAATGTTTGAGGTTCACCACCATCCCATACCATGAATCCCTTGGCTAGTCTGCTGTGATGAGCCCTGAATTCGTTAGCCGCCTCTGCTTCATGTCAGCACAGCATGCATTCAACCCAATGATCCCACAACAAGGCTAGAACAGATACTAAGCACTTATTGTAATAGCCAGACTGTGAAGAGTGAGACAGCTGATGAGGGAAGGCAATAATGAAAGGGTGCTAGTGAGAACATGTACAGACTTATGCTAAACCAGGGTGCAGAATGTGGTAGATTATGAGGTGACTGCATTAGGGATGTTGGAGCAATAAGAAATGCAGCTGTCAACTACTATTATCAGGCTATTTTTTAGGCTTCATTAGAATAGTCAGAGGGCCTTCTCTTTTAATATTTTAAGAGACAAATGACACTTCTGCCCATGAGACAAACTTAGAAACCCTCCACCATGCCTTACAGTCTGCATATCTGGCCAGGGCCCAGTTTTACTTTAAACTTTCATTCTAAAAAACAAAAAACCTATAGTACTTAAGTATTTGTGACACCCAAGTAATTTCCTAAGAGGCACCTTCCTGGCAAGGTGGTTAGGAACATACCTTGGTCCCAACTATACCAAACCCGAGAGAATAGTTGTTATCTCAATGGACCAAGGGACTTTCCTTATGCCAATCAAATTACAGATTCAGATTATAATCTCTTAATGTGTTTTTTTTTTAACCATAGCTATGATATCATTGGTCAAAGGCATTCCCAGGGAGGAAATTCCCTCTACAATTCATACCTATAACTATTCTGTAATTTACGGTCTTGAGACTGTTGCCTCAGAACTCCCCACCCACCTACTTATTTACAATGTGGAGAACTGTGGGTATAAAAACTATATATGTTAGACTTTGGGGACATGTTGTTTAGTTTTGCTAAAATGGCTTTTTTTTCCTCCCTTTTTTGTTCTTTATCATAAGGAATGCCTCTCTGAGATAGAGGAAGAATCAGGGCAAATAAGTAATATGAAAAAGCAAAATTTATCAATAATTTTAAGAGAATTACCTGGAATACTGAGAAAAAAATAACTTGCTGAGCCTACCTCTGAAGAAATTGCTTGTATATAAAAATACTATATTTGTTATATATTGGTTAGGTATGAGTTATTTTATTTTGTTCCCACTCATGGTTTTCCTGGTGATTATTATAATATGGCTCAAAGAACTCGACTTCCATACAAACACTCAGATCGACAAAATATCGAATGTAGGACAATTTTTATATAATCTAGCAAAAAATATCCTAAAAAAAAACTTCCAACTGTGCTTATAAGCAATCAATACAACTCTCCTCTCTAGTAAGCTCTACCTTCTCTGTTATTATCTAAACTTAGAGTACTACTTTAGATTCTCCTCCTACAAGGAGAAATAGCTCAGGACTAGAGAGTTGAGTAATTTTTTTTTTTACTGTAAATCTCTTTCCCAACAACATTATTTGCAGTTTTCCTGATTTACATATAGCATAAGTGAGGTTCTACCAATGGGGATGAATGGTACCAAATTGGTTTTCCATTTATGGTTTCCTGTCATGAGAAAACTTTTTCTTCTCTACATTTTCATCTGCTAATGATTCTTCCATAACTCCACCTCCATCAAACTGTGTTTCTAAATTAGTCTATGTCACCTTCTAGTTTCAGTTCCTCCTTTTCTGGAGAGTTATGTGGTTCCCTGAAAAGAAGCCAGAACTTCTCCTTGGCTCCTATGAAATCAAGACCTTATCTATTTGCAAATATGCTCTTTATTTATTTGTCCAATCGTTGCCTCTGTCCTGACCTTTCTAAAGTGAACTAGAAACGAACCTGAATCTGTGCCAGAATAATTGATGGGGCAAGAAGTCAGGACAAGAGGAATTCATACCTTGTCAGAGAGACATAAAGTCAAGAGGATCTTTTGGAAACATCTCAGTGTGCTGGTTAGCATACTATTTGAGGAAGAAGGCAAATTTTGACCAAATGTGACACAATTTTAATAGGCATTATGTTCGTTTGTAGTTAATGTACCATATTAAAAGAAAATGATCATTAATAAAAGTTTTCCAAGGATAGCAGCTGTACATTTTCTATAATTCATTTTCACTTAAATGCGATTCAAAGTTAAGATCTGAAGAAATTAGTGATGACATTGCATAAGATTTCTAATGTTTAAAACCCCTAGTTATTGAGGGACTTTTGATTTTATTTACATAATTATGCATTTCCATATTCATAAGGTCATAAGATCATTGATTTGGAATTCTCCATTAATTTAATAAATAGGGTTTTTTTCTGAATAACCTAATTTCCACAAAATTTCTCACCTCTATCTGCATCCTACCTCCTTTAATTATTTCTTTGTTCTATGGGTCTTCTCCATGTTGATCCCATCTTTATTAAATTGTGGAAATGTGTGTGCCCTCTAAAGAATAATGCAAAGTATAATGACAAATTTTCATAAATGTCCAACAATTCTATTCATGTAATCACTTTCTTTCAGGGTTCTGAATGAATTGTACATGTTTTGTTCTGAGCTCAAACTTAACACACCTAATTTTATATATAAGACTTAAACCCAGAGAAGACACACAGTCATGCAGCTAATTTATGCAGATTTAGAATTAGAGCCCAAAGAATTATTTTTTTGTTCATAATAAGGAAACTTGTTAAGTGCTCACCCAGGGTACCACAATTAGTATGTTTGTGAGGCCAAATTTGAACTCAGATCTTCCTGATGCCAACCCTGGCATTCCATTCACAGTGCCATCTACCTACCTGCCAGACCTTACTGCCCATCATGTTATAATTTTCTGACATTCCATAATACACTTTTTTTTCTCTTAAAAAAAGATGCATATATAGTTTATTTGCATGGATAAAGAGAAAAAGTATGGAGAAGAGATGGAAAGAGGAGTCAAGAAACTGAGATAGAGATGGGGAATATGATAATCTTTTTTATTGTTTTTACTTTGGCATTGTCTATTTCTGGTAAGCTTACTCATTTCTTTCCAGTGGATCTATGCAAAGCTTTTGCATAAGACCTTTCCACAAATTAAAAATCATAGTATAAGTTATGGCATGTGCAATTTGTTATGTGATGGGAAAGAGGAGTTGATACTCTCTTTCATTATATATAGACAAATATACTATTTATTCTAATAAAATATATTCTCTTTCAAAAGGAATCATGTACAAATGGATGAATTCTCATTAAGGTAAATAATGATACATTCAATAATGATACATGCTACAGTATCTGATTTTGATAGGTATCTGTATTTTTCTGGAATATCACTTTTTCACTTTTAAAGAATACCTAGCAACTCCCTCTGCAGATGTCACTGAGATCTGGTTTATAATAACCTTTGGAATCCCTAGACAGAAGAAAAATGCCTCAGAACACTTAATTTTTTTCTCTTTGTATTAAATCCACAATATTTTCCAGTCAAATTGTGTTAGGAATGTGAATGGGTTGCATTAGAAAAATTTTGTTAACTAAAATACAAGGAAATTTCATTTGAATAATTCAGCATTTCTGTGATTTCATCCTCATTTTCCCCTTTTTTACATTCCTTTTCCTCCAGGGGAAATAGATGAGATTCTATTCTCATCTCTATTTATTTTAATCAGTAACCCATAGAAGTGTTCCTTGCCTGGTACACTAAAGCTTTCTTTCCTCTGGGTTTCTATAAAAGTCCTGCACTGTTGATTCTTTGTGGAGTGAAGTCACCCCGATTTTTCTTAATGGCTACGCCTGCAGCTCAAAAGCTCTAGAAAGTTCTTTCAATCTAGAAAGACTTTGAGAATAGTTACAGCCACACTACAATTTGACAACTCGACTTGTAAGGATGGGAATTCTCTCAATACTGATAGGTTATCCACAAGCTAAGGAATTAATTTGAGCTTGTCAATTGAAAAAAACACACATACAACACAAAACCTTTACAATGATGAAAAACCATGTCATCAATATTTAGGCTAAAGGTCTGAAATTGGTGTTCACTAATTCTGATGAATATTTTAACTTGGAGACTATCCCAGAGAATTAAGCAGAAGTGGCTGGTGGAAGAGGCAAAAGTTTAAGGGAGGAAAATTTATAATTATCCAAGTTAGATGTAAACCAAGATGGGATTAAGACTTCAGGAATGGAAAGCACATAAGACATCTGAAAAGTTATTGAGAAAGAGAAGATATTGTAAAGTATCTGCACACCTATGAGCTGGAACTATAGATATTAGGAAAAATATCAAGTAATATGATATATAGAATTTGTTTAAAGCAATAGTTCTGACATGGAGAAGGCAGAAAAGTTCCTTACCTACAGCTTTGCTATGGTCACCTTGGGATGATTACAGATTATTGCAGTCAAAGAAAGACAAAAAGAATTTTCCTATAATGATCATATACTGAGAATTGGTCCTGAATTCTGAGAATTCAAAAAATCTCCATCTTTTAACTGGGAAATACTTTCAGACAAATTCCTCATTTGCAGATTAGTTTTATCATTTTCATTCTCTGACTTCTCTTCAACTTTCCCCAACCTTACTCTCCTGCAGGTATAGACCCTCTTTCTAAATGTAAATTATTGCCCAAGAAATGAAAATAATTTGTTCCATCAGCAAGTATCCCTAATGTGGGATCCCTGACCTTGAACTAGCCTCATTAGGAACAGAGCTGTTGAAAGGCTGTGGCACAGGGTACTGCAATTGCTATTCAACATCAGACATATATGGCGCAGGGCAGAGTTTGCATCTTTAGCAGGAAAATTTGGCAGACCACTATGGATACTCACATGTGGATGCTCATTATTTCCCTAGAGTCTATCAATTACACATAACATTCACAAAATCTGTTGCACAAATATTAGCAAGAAACAATGCTAAGTGTTCTCCAACTGCTCTCTCATTATAATAATATAGCTGAACTTTGTTAATGTTTTAAAGACTTCTAAGCGCTCTGCAAATCATCTCACTTGATCTTCACAATCTTTCAAGCCAGACTTAGCATAGAACTTATTCTTATTTTGTCAGTAAGGAAATTGGAACTAAGAAACAGCTTGAGAGATTTGCTCAGGACTATCCAGATAAATAAGTAGTTCAGGAGAAATTCTTGCCCAGGTCTTCCTAACTGTGTCCTATGCTCTATCTAAATAGAACATAAGCTTCTCATGGGCTGGGGATATTGCATTTTTATCTTCATATCCCCAGTGATTAACATGGTACTCTTCACAAAGCAGGCTGGATATTCTAATTCTGATATTCCTCACCACCATACCTCAGTTGCCTTTTCCTTTGGATGAGCTGTTCCTACAATTTCCCTTTCTCAGGGCACTTGTGCCTGCCACAAAGAAAGTCCTTAATAAATGCTAAATAGATGAGCAAACAAATGAATAAATAAATAAATATATTAGGCACACTAAAATAATTTTTGTTTGTTTTTATATACATGCTCTCTCTCTCAATTAGCATGGCAGAACTGATTAGTCATTTATAATATTAGCCTAGTGTCATATTGTAAAGAAAGGGGATGAAATTGATAGGACAATTCATTGGGAAGAGATTGGCAGTGGTCAAATGGAGGTGCCGGAACATCTGTGTAGTGGTTGAATGTTGGCATCAAATATCAACAGTGAAGATGAATAGATCAAAGTGTTAAACCTAGAACCACACTTAGGTAAAAAGGGACCAGAGAAAATAGAGCATGAAAGCTAAAAAGGGATCACCTAATTCATTATTTTACAAAGTTTTGACTACAGGTACTCATAGAATGGTAAAGGTGGCAACAGACAATCTCTCTAGTAGGTAGCAAGAGAGGGGAAGGAGAAGGTAGAGCAGGTAAGGTGAATTGGGGCACAAATTCCATCATACTTTCTCAGCACCCATAAGGAATAAAAAGGGCTATTTTAAGCAAGCATTAGAGGAAGAATCCTTGCTATTTATATAGTGTCTTTGCTTTCAGGAACTCTGAATATGATCTCATTAATCCTCTCCCTCTCCCTCCCCTGAGGGAGAAGGTGATAGCCTTTTGCTCCCAGAGTAGATAAGCCTGTTTCTACAAGAGATGATAGGAAGGATTTTCTCTGATGAACCTATAACTTTGCTCCAGTCTAGATGACATCATGAAAGGACTATGGTCCTCTTCTCCCTGATACTCATGACTCACAAGCTTAATTCTAAAAGTCACATCACTAATCACAAATGAAGAAATTAAGTAACCAGAGTGTTAGTGGGCAGCTGAATTAGGAAAGCCAAAGGGATTCCTTGCAACAATAGGTGTGGGGTTTTGATTCTGCATGGGATGTTGAAATGATCCTGGTCTCCAGGTTCCCCTCTCCCCATCAGGAGCAGCTGTCCAGATTACCTATGCCTAATCCCCTCCTCCTGGACCAGTTTTACTGCAATGGGACTGCCTCATTCACTTACTCGTCAGCACATGTCTGATGCTCTATCTCTGACACACACCCCAGGAGTCAAGTTTATTGCCCCTGCCTGGGCTCCCACAACCTCACCCTGGGGACTGCAGTATGGGCTGCTTGTTTTTTTTTTTTTGTTTTTTTTTTAGTGGCCACACCCAATATTCAGACTATCAGCCTCTACAGAGGCTTAACTTGGAAGGCAGCAGGGCAGGGACAATCTAGCCCACTGTACCCTGGCTCCCATGGGTCCTGGTTTTGACCAAAGAGGGAGACAGACAGCTGCAAATGTCTACTATAGTATCTCAAATAACCCATACTCAGACATGCATGTTCATTTCTCTGACAGTTCACAGGAAGAATATTCATACCTTCAGCTTCCTGTTTTTGATGAACTAAGGCAGGGGGGAGTTTTATTTCTTTTTTTTTTTCCTAACAGCAAAAATAGACTATATGAAAGAACCATAAATAACTGAATACTGATTCTGGACCTATCTTCTCAACCTGTCTCCAAGTATTACGATAGAAACAAATGATGGCTTCAGGAATAGCCACTTTGCCTCACTTGTTACTAGAAAGGAAAACTTACAACTTTGTGACTTCAGTTAACCTGATCAAATCAGAGATGTAGAGCTGGAAGTCTTCCAATCCAGTCCCTCTAATTTTACAGAAGAGGAGACTGAGGCTCAAAGGGCATATATGACTTATCCAAACTCAGCAGGTAATAAATGGTAAAGCCAAGATTCAGCTTCAGTGCTCCAACAGTAATCTTCCAACTTAACCATGCTTTCTTCCCACTTAACCATCATGGTCTCCCTGGACCACAGCTTTTTAATCTTTAATATGATGAGGGTTAGATTAAACGACTTCTAAAGTCTTTCCTGCTGTAGGTCTTTGATCTTATCAATGATCAATCATGTCTTCATTGAAAGTTCCATCTGGAGAGAATATATGCAAGCAAGTCTCATGAATCCCAACTGGAAAGGGAGTCAATCTTGGGATCTAACTCTCATTCTAATTGACACACTCTTTTTCTGTGGCATGGAACCAGTCACGTAATGTGTCTGCTACAATTCCTCTGTTCAAAACGAGGAAATGATTACCATATGGGCTATTCCCTAGCATTTGGGAGAAATGGACATGTTCATATTCATAAAATATTCATAGGCTGTCTTAAAGATGGTAGTGCTAAGCATCTTTCCTTGCCGCACCCAGATGCTGCAATTTATCCCACATCTAATACAAACAAGCATGAATAAATATGATGGTTCAGTTCCAGAGAAAGCTACAGGTCTCAAAGAGCCAAATTGCTCTCTATAGGTCAGTTAAGCCTCCCCATCTAGCTTTGTGAACAATTTTTGTGGGATAACATCATGTAAGAGGCTACCTAGGGTCACATCTCTCTCTGGAGAAGGTAGTAGTAGTCTGGCTAAGACCATAGAACATAGCTGCAAGTAGAAGACCTAAATAGTCATTGTAAATCTTTTTACATGTATAGAAGAGAGGAGGGTTACTTGACTCAACATAAGAGACAGCAGGGCTGGACTTTGGGTCAGTGAGCTTTGGTAGGAGTGATATTATAATGACCTACCCCATAGTAACTAGCCTAGTTTTTCCTTAGAAGGTATTGAAACTATTCTCATTATTTAATTGGTTCAATCAAGAAACTAAAGGTTCAAGGCACTGATCTAGTTTCCTGGGAGACTAATTGAAAAATCAAGGCAGAAGAAGCTACCCGGCTCATTCTTCAGGCTTCTGACCAGATCAGGAAGTCCACTTCTATGTTGAGCTGAATTAATTCAGCACCCTCTCAAAATTAATTTTTCCCCATTATGGATAAATAAACATTCCTTTGTTTATTGCTAAATGTTCAAGAAGTGTTTTATTTCATCTCAATCTTGAAGATAAGGTACCAGACCCAACTGAGGCAATATTGACCTAATTTAGGTGCCAATTTGTGAAGTGCCACAAGTTTTGCCAGATCTGAGAAAAACAAGTCTCAGAAGCAGGGCAAGATCAAGTATCTCTCAATATGAAGGATCATGCAACATGATCATTTACTAACTCTGCCACCTTGGGAAAGCCTCTTTATTACTCCATTTTCAGTTCTCACATTTATAAAATGAGCGAGTATATCACATAGTATTTGTGCTTATTATTATTTATTATATATTATGTTATATACTATACTATTTATTATTTATCATATTATATTAATATATTATTTATTATATGTATATTTCATTGATTTTTATTTTTATTATTTCATTAATTTTAACATATATTAATTTATATATATTTACATAGACATAGATACATATATACACATGTTGCTTCCTATATAAGATCTTTAAGGGCTAAACTATTTCACTTTTGTACTTGTATCCCCACTATCTAGAACAAAGTTTGGCCTAGAGTAGGTGCTTAATGACTGATTAATTGATTGGTTGCTTTCAAAAAATTTATGTACTAGTAGAATATTATTGAACCTTTCATACCCCAAATCTGCTAAAGATGGATATGTAACTAAGAAAAAAATACTGTTTTGTTCATAATAGGAATTATGAATTCACATAGATTATCTAGAACTACCAGTGGAAATTCTAGTTTAATGTAAACATAAACATCTATTAAAATGATTCCTAGTTAAAAAAAATAGAATTCTTAAAAATTATCTTGAAAATATTTTTTAAAATTATGTCTGAAGTTAAGATGGCAATGAATCCCCCTCCTGGTTCTTGTTAGCCCTAATTTGGCAGGCGGCCATAGAGAATTCCCAATTTCAAAAAAGAAAAGCAAAAAAAAAAAAAAGACAAAAAACCTGCTAATAATTCTTCTTCTTCTTGCCAGGAGATTAGACTTCTAGACTCCACTGAACATGATGAAAATGAGGAATCAGTATGATTCCTGCTGTTCAATTCTCAGGAAGAAAAGAGAGACAAAGTGTAAAACAGATAGAAACACAAAGAGACCCACACTCAGAGAGAGAATCAGCTTTTCCTCTCCCATCCACCATGTAGCCATCTTGAGAACAGAAATTAGAAGACCCATCTTATATCTCCTAATCCCAAGCATCTAGTTATTTTCTTTCTTGACCACTTCTTAGCTCCTCCCTCACTTAGAGTTGGAGATTTTTTTATTTTAAGTCTTTATTTTAAGTCTTGCTAGATCATCAGTATAGATGTCACTCACTTTCTGGAGAACAGTTTTGAACCAAAGGAATCCTTCACTATTCACAACAGAAAGCTATCTCCCCAATCCAGTCAATATGCCTTATTAAAGTTCACTTTCGTGACTGGCTGTGTGTAAGAACTGAATTACTTTGTACCTCCTCCCATCAAAACAGCTAAAATGTCATCTGTTAATCATGATAATTCCAAGTTAAGTAGACATGCAAGCTCTTAACAGGGGAATGAAACTGCACAAATATTAATAATCTAAATTTAAAAATGGTTGTGCATAGAAGGATGGGATACCAGGAAGGTGAGATGAATTCCATCTAAGTAATTCAAAGAAGGCCACACAAGAGGTAACAATCTGACCTGATCAGATGCTTGAAGGTTTTAAATAAATACAGCTCCTTCCAGACATGCTATATTGGATGCAAACTGAAACAAATAGGAATCATAGGACAAAATCAGAGGATAGAAAGTAATCCAATTTGGGGGTTTAACATATATTTCTACCATGTTTAACATATATTGGAATACTTGCTATCTAGGGGAGGGGATAAGGGAAGGGGGAAAAATTGAAACAAAAGGTTTTGCAAAGGTTAATGTTGAAGAATTATCCATGCATATGTTTTGAAAATAAAAAGCTTTAATTAAAAAAAGAAACAGAAAGAAAATAGTCCCATTTGCCCAAAATATCTATATCTATATTGTTAAGGTATCCTCATAGTGAATAAGGTTGGGAATTGCGAAAGGACATCAAATGTCAGTGAAACTATTGAGGTTATAAGCAATGAAGAACTAATGAAGATTTTTTTAGCATGATTAGGCTTCTGCATTATGAAAATTACTTTGGCATCAATGTAAAGGCTGTATTGTTGAGGGGAGTGATTAGGTGTAGGGTGATTAATTAGGAGACTATTACATTAATCCAGGTGAGAAGCAATAAAGGACTAAACCAGGGTGATGACAGTGTGAGTGGTAAGGAGGAAACAGATGTGAGAGATATTGCAGATGTTGAAATGACAGAACTTGTCAACTAATTGAATGTAGGAAGAGAGAAGAGCAGAAGATGACTCTGAAGTTTCAAGCCTTGGTAATTAGGATAATGGTGGCACTATCAAAAAATAAAAAAAAATTTGGAAAGGAGGCCAACAGTGGAGGGAAAACCCCTCCTGCTGGAGTATCTTCTCCTCCCCCATCCTTTTCAGGATATTCATATATTGTCTTCCCTCATTAGACTGTAACTTCCTTGAGAGCAGGGACTATCTTTATTTGCATTTATTTCCCCAACATTTAGCACAGTGCCAGGTATATAGTAAGCACTTAATAAATGTTAATTGACTGACAGAAAGATCTAGAGAAGGTAAGGACTAAGTACAGATCATTGAACGTGAGTTTACATAGTAAGCAAACCTAATAAATGTTGACTGACAGAAAGATCTAGAACTGGTAAAGACTAAGTAGAAGTCATTGAATATGAGGTTGCTGGTGACCTTGCAGAGAACAACAGGAACTTAATTCAAATTGCAAGGGATGATGGAGTGAGATGGGGGAAATGGGGCAGCTATTGTAAATTACTCTATCTTTAAATCCCTATGTCTCTTCCTCTCCATAGTTAGTCATTTCACAATACTGGTAATCTGAGCCTTCCAACTGATCAAATGAGACCTGTAGATGGACTGTCTTGGCATGAAATCATGAGTGTAGAAGTGGTTAATTTGCAGACCCAGATTTCAATTTATGGAGAAAAAAAGAGTAGAATCTGTAGACTACAAGAATTGTTCCCATGTACCTCATGACTAATGTATTATACATAGGCCATTTGAAGCCATGTGGACAGATTCATAGCCAGTTACTACACAGTCAGCCAGCCCTGAAAATTCTGTTACAGCTTACAAAACTTTTCTCCTTCTTAAATTATAATCAGAGACTTTTATCCAGCAAAGAGTGACACCAACAAATAATAAGTTATATCTGGAAACAAATAAATGAAATTTTACAATAAAAATATTTTTAAATAATAATTAAAGATGACTTGCCATACAGTGAATGGAATCAAAACTGCTATGTAATCTCTAATTTCCCCAGAGGGAAATGATTGGTTTTCTTCTGGAGAGCACAGGAAGCTAAAGAAAGAATACCATAGGTTAACAGCAGCATTGTGGGTTATGTTTCCATTAAAGTAGAAGTGACTCCTACCTGTCAACTAGGACATTCTAAAGGGCAACACACCATTACAGTCACTGAAGCATGATGGGAGACACTGAAAAAAAATCACCCAAGCAACAGCAAAGAGGGCTACTGGCTGGAGAGTGGACAGCACTAATTTCCCAATCTGTCATTATGTTCTTAGTTTATTTTTAACTAAAATGTCTTGCCATGAATTTCAGAGATGCTCTGATTCGGCAGAGCAGGCAGTAAGACTGACAGCATATGCTTTTGTTTTGGAGCAGTCTCTGAGACAAGTCAGGGACTGTACTTACTGGCATGGCATCATGTGTCCAACTATAATCAGTCTCCAACAAAATAACAACAACAACAACATCTGGAACATCAGTAATCTTGGGCCAAAGGGGGTGTAAGGACCTGCAAGAAATATGCCGCAAAGTCAAATCTACTTATCAGAATATAAAAGGTTTTACTGGCATTAAGTCCAATCAAAGAATCTTTCTCTATGGACTTCAGTGTATAATTAGATTAATTGATGTATCTGTCAACTGGGAGCCATATCAATTGCATATATATTCTTTATACCTCCCAAATCAATCAATAAGCATTTTTAAACAGTCATTGGTTGCTAGGTACAAAGACAGAAATAAAACTGACTGACCTAGGCCTCAGAAAGTTATATATATTGGGGAGGGGGAAATCATGCACAGAAATCATTATATATGGAATATATACAAAATAAATACAAAGGTGTGTGTGTGTGTGTGTGTGTGTG
>JAJPUD010002726.1:0-15292 GCA_023553655.1 Myrmecobius fasciatus | reverse complement strand
GAGAGAGAGAGAGAGAGAGAGAGAGAGAGAGAGAGAGAGAGAGAGAGCATATTAGGAACTGGAGGCAGGGGGAATCAGGAAAAGTTTTATTTTAAAAAAATGTTGGTTAAGCAAAGAAATACTGCTTGTATGTATTTACAGATTTGCTTCTTTCCAAATATCCTACCTAAGTGAAGATCTCACTTACTAAGGGACTTACCATGTTAACAAATTATCTTATGTATTAATTCCATGAACAAAAGTACTTTGTATCCCTTGTGCTAGCACACAGCCTAGGATATATTGGGTACTTATTAAAGGCTTATTGATTGAATGATTTATTTACCTAAACCTAGAGAACCTTGGAGACATCATAGAAAAGGAAGGATCTGGCAAGCTCTAAATGAGCCAAGAGCTGTAAGGTTTTTTCTCCAGTTTTTGGAATTTCCAGACTGCCTTCCTCTCTTCCTATTTCCTTTATGGGCATTCCCCTGCTAAGAAAAAAAATCAGTAGCTTGCTTTTCACCTGTTAAACTCAAACTCCTCTGCCAGGCATTCAAGGCCTTCCATAATTTGCCACCAATCTGTATTTTCAGATTTATCTCATTTATCTCACTACCCTTCACACACCTTGTACTCCAAGCAAACTAAACCACCCTCTATCTTCTGCATTTTCTCAGCTTCACTCCTCAATCAAGTCAGCAAGCATTTATTAAGTGCTCACTGTGTGACAGGTACTATAGTAAGTTCTGGGGATACAAAGAAAGGCAAAATGGTAGGGATGACTTATGAAAAACTAGCTAGGTACAAGATACATACAGGACTCTAAGAGTGGAAGGCATTCCTTCACTCACACTACTCCTGCTATTTAAATCTTTTCTCTGTCCTTCACCTGCTGAATTTCTAATCATCCTTTAATATCCTATTTAACTCCCATTTCCTTGCTGATTGATCCCTGATATTGGTACCACTCATTCTCAAACTCAGATACATCTCTCCTCCTACAAGTTCCATATGAGCAGGAACTGTGTCTTAGATCAACTTTGTATCTCATTCAGTACCCAAATCCTGGTCTACATGGATTAGGTGCTTTCTAAGTGATTGCACATCTGAAGAAGTTTACATCTGCCTTCATCTGTTGGTTTTATTACCTGTACTCCAATGATCTACCCTGATTACAAATAAATGCTACAAATGCATTAGCTTCACATGGAGTCCTCAAATTGATGGGAGTGGAGTGTGTGTAAGGAAGAAACAACATCTTGCAATAAGGTCTGTGGTTATGGTGTGAGGGCCTTGATTTCAAAGAATATCACATTCAGACAAGAGCCTCTTCATCTAAATAGCATTTCTGAAAGAAAAGGGCAAAGTAATATCAATGCCAATTGACAGATTGCAAAATCCAAGACAGGGAGAAGTTAATGAGGGAATGTGACAGAGGTAAAGCTGACATGCCTGACAGGTCCTAGAACATTGAGGACACTTTCAATTTCCTTGTAAGAGATTGAGAATAATAATTCCTTCTTTTTCTAAAACACATTGAATCTATTTTTAAGCAGAGCTTCTTAAACTTTTTCCACTCTACACCCCTCTTCATCTGAGAAATTTTTATGTGACCCTGGGTGGAAAGATATACAAATCAAACATTTGCTGATAAAAAGTCATAATTGTGGGACCTCTATATTCATTTACAAGACCCCATATGGGATCACACCACAGTTTAAGAAACTGATATCACAGACTACAATTTAAGAAACATTGTTTTCATTACCTTCACACAGTTTGTTTCTTGCAATTCTCAAAAATACATTATCATTCTATTGGACTAATAAAGAAACCAGGAGGCAGAAAAATTAAAGGGCTTACCTCAGGGAGTTTGTGGCAGTGCCAAAATTAGAAGCCATGTCTTCTGGTCCTCAGGTCTTTCTATAGGGCTATAATTATGGCAGAGAGTAGAGAGGGAAAGGGAAAGATGGTCTCATGTGCATTTAGAGTGAAAGAAGTCTGGCTAATCACCCTCTGTCCCAGAGAGGAGTCTCTTCCCAAGACTCTAGAAGGGGTATGGGTAATCTCATGGGTTTTGGTAATTAAAGGGGGCAGTGAATAGACAAAGCAAGAGAAAAGAAGACTAGAAAATAATTACCTGGTCCAACTGATGCATACCTTTCCATACCAGGTTTCAAGTGGGAAGTAATATATAATGTATTTGGGGGAAATAAAATGATTGAGAAAATGCAAAAATGTATAAGGGTTTATTCATATCAAGTATGTTGGTCATTGGGAGGATGAAAGTCTCATGAAGGCAGAAGTAACATCCATACAAACAGTTCCCCAGGAGGTGGCAATTAATCATAAATGTCAGAAGAAGAGATTGTTCAGAGTGGGACAAACAGAATGAAGTGAGAGCAGGACTATATGATGATTTTTTTTCTACATTCCTCAAAATCAAAGAATTAGTCACAAGACCTGGGCTGAAATCCCAGTTCTGTTAATTTATCTGGGCAAGGTACTTAACCCTTTCTGGTTCTCAGTTCCTCATCTATTAAATGAGGAAATTGAATTAGGCAGCTTGTAGTTGGTTTTTAGTTTTAGCTTTTAGCCCATGATTCTTTGATTCATTAAACTTTTGGAACTGAATATTGCTGGATATGTAGAGTCTACTAGCATCCAATATCTAATCGGGATTATTTATTAATAGCATTCTGTTTAAAGGTAAATTTCAGTAAACCTGGATCTCTAGTTATTCTTGTACACAAGCATCTTTTATTTCTATCCCTTTGCTCATTAGATCTTTCATATCAAGAAGGACAAGAAGAAGGAATTATAAAAGAATAATATATTTGCCAATTTAAGAACAATTGTATTTCCTCATCATCCCCAATCCTTGTCTTCCTTTTGGAGTATCCCCTCCAAGACCACTTTTTAAGTTCCCTTTTGAATTAGTGGTCCAGGTCCCTAATATGTCTTCTCTTCAGGATTCTAGCTAGGGATATTTAGTACTGCTGTTCACAAATTCTCACCAGTATTATCAATCAGAACTAATTCACTTTTAGAAAGAATATTTACCAAATACGTATATAACATTCAAGGTCCTTGAGAGTGCGGCTTAAACTTAGAGTCCACATGAGGTCAAATGGTAAGCTCACATCAACTGATTATTATTCCCTTAGTGGAATTCAGGAGAGGAGATGAGGAGGAGGAAGAGAGGAGGAAGAGGAAAGGAAGAGAAAGAGGGGGAAAAGAGGAAGAGAAGAGAATTCTTTCCAACTTATCAAAGGCAATTTCTCTCAGGAATCCTTCACCACTGAATTTGATCATCATCCAAATGACCTATTGCTAGAAATCCTTGATTCATCATTCAACTCCAATACTTTTCTCCAAAGCTATCAATGATGTCTTCTTTTAACTAATTTTTTTTAAAATAACAAGTATTTATTCCTTCTCCCCTGTACTGAAAAAAGGAAGAAAAAATAAAAGAAAAAATCCTCATGGTATGAATAATCAAGAAAAATAAAGTCCCATATCGGCCATGTCCAAAAATGTATTTCTTATGCTGTGTATTTTGTCTTTAATTGGCAAACATACTCTTTTATCATTCTTCCTCCTCCTCATCCTTCTTGACCCTTCTGGAGCACGTTGACACTTTGGACCACATTCTTCTAGATACTGTTCTCTCTCTAGGTTTTTGTGGCACTGCTCTCTCTTGGTCCTTCCTCTTAAATGTCTGACCATTTCAGTTTTCTTTGCTGGAACCACTAAGCACTAAGCCCAAAGTTCTGCCCTAGACCTTTTTTCTCTAGATATCCTCTCACTTGGTGACCTCGTTAATTTCCTTGGGTTCAGTGATCTATACAGATCTATACAGATAATTTCCAATTCTATTTATCCAGCATTCAACTCTCTTCTTAGTTCAAATCCTCTATTATTAATTGCCTATTGGACATTTTGAAATGGATATCCTGTGGTATCTCAAATTCAACATATCCAAATCAACATCTGAAACAGAACTTGGTATCTTTTCCCCAAAACCTACCACTCTTCTGAACTTTCGTACTGCTATCTACCTTCCAGACATCATCCATTTCCTATATTTAATGCCTTTTTACTGATTATCCACTATGATTATCCAAATAGTCTCCCTCCTAAATTCCAACTCTTGGAATTCCAGGCTTTCTTTAAGAGTCAGGTCAAGCATCACTTCCCATGTGATATCCCTCCGCAACATCCCAAAAACTGGTAATACTTTGCCTCCTAAGACCATCTTCCTCCTATTCTGCTCATTTTGTATGTAGTAACAGATGCATAAACTATAAGCTCGTTGTTCAATTATTCAGCTGTGCCTGATTCTTTGTGACCACATGGATCACAGTATACCAATACTGTACATGGGATTATTTAGTTGCTTACTTAAATGATTTGTCATTTTTTTCTCTGGTGGATTAAAACAGTTAAGTAACTTGCTTACGATCACACAGATAGTAACTATCTGAGATTTAAACTCAGTTCTTCCTAACTCCAGGTCCAGAACTCTGTCTGCTAAGCTACCTAGCTGCCTTCTTTCTTAAGGATTAGGACTTCTTTTTCTCTTTGTATCATCAGCACTTAGTACACAGAATGTAAAACATAGTAGGCACTTAATTAATACTTATTGGTTAATTGTTCAGGTACAGGTTTCAGTAAATAACCTATGAGGTTCTGATTATGATTCTAAGATTCAGTGTAGGAACTCCCTCCATTTATGGAAAGCATAAACTCATCTGTAACTTGCCATCTTAGAGTTTCTCCTCGGGGCACTGACAGGTTAAATGATTTGGCCATGATCACAAAATTAGTATATGTCAGATGGAGTATTTGAACCCAGGTTGTTCTGATTCCAAAAGCCATCCATCTTCCTCTACATACATCATGTTACCTATCTGAAGTTTCATTATGATGCATTCATGATGTTATTGTGAAATGGTGTTAGCCATAGAAATGTCACATGGCATATGTCTCCTGCAATTTAATGTTCATCCTCATAACTTTTTTCATCCAGAAACTTTTATCCTAAAGCACTATATCTGCAAACATTAGATTTCACAATATCCTTGTAAGGGAAAATATTACAAATTCCATTAAATGAATGAACAAATTGAAAAGCCTAACCAGAGTTAATTTGCCCACGCTGGTTTTCCTGTAGTTGTGCTGTTGTGGAATATAGGAGTTCTAACTTTCAGTTACCAGTTCAGACTCTCTTTCTGACACTTCCTCATTGTAACCGAACAAACCTATTACTCATATGAACACCTTTAGGTGTACACACCCTAGAGGGAAGGAAATTCTGTCTCTCCCTCCCTCTCCTCCCTTCCTCCTCCTCCCTCCCTCCTCCTCCTCCCCTCCTCCCTCCCCCTTCTCCTCCTCCTCCTCCCCTCCTTCTCCTCCTTCTCCTCCTTTTCCTCCTCCTCCTCCTTCTCCTCCTCCTCCTCCTCCTCCTCCTCCTCCTCCTCCTCTTCCTCCTCCTCCTCCTCCTCCTCCTCCTCCTTCTTCTTCTTCTTCTTCTCCTTCTTCTTCTTCTTCTTCTCCACCTCCTTTCTCTCTGTGTCTCCAATCTACTATGAAATGATTAAGCTAGATCTCTTACTTTATCCTTGGCTTTTCAGTATGCCATTTATTTTCTGTAAACCAGCTAAAGAATTTCATACAAAGCCAGAAGTAGGGATTCTTATGCCTGTGGGTGAGAGGAAATAAGTTGAAATATTGAGGATTTAAGGGAGGCAGAACACCCTGATCACAAGTACCATTACATAGATAGAGAGAGTAGCTTTGTCTTCCAGAGAGACTGAACTTCATCCCACTGGTGGAGATAGGAAGGGAAGAAAATCAGAAAAAGGGTACCATAGCAATGAAACAGGGAATAATGGTCCAGGTATGGTCACATCATTCAGTGGTGCAAATCATAGAAGGACTGCAAGGTAAACATCAAGTAAAATGATCACCAAATGAAGAAAATGTGTTGCCTGGGAGACACAGGATCCCCCTACCTCAATTGAGGAATCTTAGGGGAAAACTCAAGTGGTCCCATGCTAATAATGGCTGTGTTCCAGTAAAATCATAAAGAGCCCTGAGGCATTATGAAAGTAAATCCCAAACTACAGTCATTTACAGACTCACAGAGTTATTGAATTAGAAGAGATATAAAGGTCAACTTATTCAGTTCTTAGCTGATGTCTAAATGCCTTCCACAAGACCCCTGACCAGTGATCATCCAGTCAATATTTAAATATCTCCAGAGAAAGTGAACTTAGTGCCCCATGGGGTGGTTCTTTTGATTTTCAGACAGTTCTAATTGTTAAAAAGATCCAAAATCTGCCTGGTTCTTCAGCTTGTAATCATATAAAAAACCATTTCTTCAGACTCACACATTTTAAGACCTTCAAGATAAGTTAGAGATCATCAAGACAAAATCTCTCATTTTATAGAAAACAGGTCTCACTTACTCAAAATGTGTAGCCCTCTAAGGTAAAGATAGCTATCATATCATCCTTAATACCTTTTTCCTAAGTCATATGCATTCTTCATCATTTTAATATTATTTTATTCTTAATATTTTTTTAAATTTCTTCATATCAGAAAATTATAGGAACATAAATGGAAGGAACCTTAGAGCTCATCTCATCCAAATTTCTCATTTTGTAGATAAGGAAACTAAAGTCCAGTAAGATGCGCTCAATGGCGCATAGGTAGTAACTGAGCCAGGATTAAAAGATGGCTCTCCAACTCCATATCTTGTATGCTTCTCCTTCATGCCATGCCATAGTAGCAGACTGTTACAATTAGAAAATGACAAAGATAATGAGGGATTGAATCAAGGTAATAACAATGAAACTGAAAAAGAAAAGAAGATGTGGCAGAAGTTAAATTGACAAGACCTCTTGACTAATATACTGGTTGTGGGTAAGAGGGGGTGAATATGAGAGAAGACTAAAGATGACTCAGAGATTGTTTCATCCTTGATGACTAGAAAAATGGTAGGACCATTAATAAAATTAATATTCAGAAAAGGGACATATTTCACAAGGAAAATAATCCATAATAACTTCCAAAGGAAAAAAATTATTATTATTTATTAAGATAAATTTGAAATTCTGGTGAATCATCCAGGTATATAAAAAGAAGGGAAAAGATTATAGTCAGGGAAAGAGTGAATGCCTATATTCAAATTGTGGGAGACAGAAGAAGAGCTAGAAAAGAAGCAGAGAAACAAGAAAAAGAAAAACCATAAGAGCACTGTATTACTAAAGAAGAGAGAACTAAGAATTTCAAAGAGAGGTTGGCTAGTCACCAGATTCTCCTTCTGCATAAAGGTCAGGAAGAAAAAGACATTGGGTTTAACAATTAAATAGTCATTGGTGATCTTGGAGAAAGTAAATTTTTTGTAGGTTGTGTCCCTCCAAAATCAGTTCAGAGGCTTGATTTGATACTGATCTGAGAGAAACCAGAAGAGCTCAAAGACCTGTCTTTTCTCTTCCATCTTGGCCAATGGTATAGTATCTTGAGAAAGGCCAAGATTGTAATAACTCCAACATGTTTTATCTCTGTGTGACTATATTTACTCAAACAGGTTTTTTTTCCCTCTGGGTATTATAGTTCTGGCCTAGTCACTCTTTCAAAATTCATCTTTTTAAAGTTACTATTCCAACTTTCTCATTTGCCACATCCGGGATTTAAGGATAGAGTCCAAATCTGGCAGCTCCACCTTAATTAATGGCAAAAATAGATAAAAGTCAGTATTTTCCATTTAGCATTTCCCATTTTGGATATGAATGGCTCATTTGTATAGATCATATTGAATCTTGAATATTGAATTAAGTTGCTTAAATGTCCTTTATCCTTCTCATTTGATTTTCATTTTGACTTTTACCATAACTGGTTAATGGCCTCACTGATCCTCATACCAACAAGGATTTGGTATTACTATATAGTGACAACAAATATAAAAGGTCAATAATGATAATAACAAATAAATAAAAGGTCAAAGGATAATGAACAAATGGTTCTCAAAAGAACATTTGCAAATTATTGATGAACACATAAAATAATGCTACAAATCAAGGATAATAAAAGAAATGTGAATTAAAACAAATCTGATATTTTACTTTATACCCAGGAAATTAGAAAAGATGACAGAAGATAGCAATAATCAATTATTGAAAGAATTATAGAAAAATAAGCATAACAATGCATTGTGGGTAGAGCTATGAATTAGTACAACAATTAGCACAACTTGGAATTATGTAAATGAAGTGGCTAAGATGTCCATACCCTCTGAATTGTGATTCCACTACTAGGCATCCACAAAGGGTTCCATATGTACTAAAATATTTATAGCAACCCATTTTACTGTTAAAAAAAACTGGAAAGAAAGTGGATTCCTTTCAATTGAGGAATAACTAAATAAATTTTGGTATATGGATTTAGCAAAATATTACTGTGCTATGAGAAATGAAAAATATGATGAATATAGAGAAACATGGAATCACCTGAATTGGTACAAAGTGATACAACAATATGAATGGATAGAACAACCACTAAAAAAAACACTTGAAACAATGTTATGGAATTGCAAAAAATAAATTTGATTCTAAACAAAGCATATGATAAGATACTTCCTCCCAATCATCCTTCTTACCCTCCCCCTATCTCCAGACTGGGGGAGAGGTATCTAGACTAAGACCATTGGAACTGAAGCCTTCCTAGCATCAACTAGTGCTCCCTCATAGTATAGCTTTTGAGACCATGAGTTAATCTTTTTGCCATGACATAATCTTGCAATAGGATAATATTTCAATATTTTTAGAAGTTGTCTACTTTTTATTTTTCACTCTTACTATATAAGCAGTCCATCTCTTTTTCCTTACAGAGAGAGAAACACACACACGCACACACACACACACACACACACACACACACACACAAAGAGAGAGAGAGACAGAGAGACAGAGAGACAGAGAGACAAGAGAGACGGAGAGAGAGATGCTATTGATTTTGTCTTCAGAACTACTTCTTGGGAAAATTGCCATTAGAAATATGATACAGCCTATTTACATGCACCATGAATGCCACTATTGCTCTTTTCAATTACCTACAGTTCTGATCCTTTGAAGATTTTGGTTTGATTCATGACTATATTACTCCATTGGGAAAATATTGATACTAAACAGATGAGATTTGTGTTGAGGGACATTTTATGATTGTGAGAATTCCTGTACAATTCCAAAATGTAATCCAGCTTTCTCTCCTACCACCTCCATTAAATCCTAGACTTAGCTCATTCGTTCATTTACAATGACAATCCAAAATATATAAACTAATAGATTGATTAGCCCATGTAATTTCAAGTTATAATCTGAGCCATGATCCCTCCCTTTTTTTTCTTGATTTTTTTTTTCTCAAAACAGGGTCTTATTGTCTTGCCCAGGCTATAAGTGCAGTGGATATTCACAATGCCTGTAATTAGCACAAAAGCTTTGACCTACTTCATTTCTCATCTAGATCAGTTCACTCCCCTTAAACAGTCTGGGGCCTCCCCAAACCCTGAAGGTTCCCATATTGGTACCAGACTTAATGTAGGTATCAAAACTCCTTATATCAACTACAACTCATAACTCTCAAACCCAAATGACTCATCAGCTTTAGCCTCTTCAGTAGTGAAGATTGAATGACTTTATTTTTCCATTTTGCTAAACCAACTCCATTTGGGAAGCTATAAACTCATTGAATAAACCTTCAGTTTCTCAGTTTGACTGGAGCAACCATCCATTCCGTCATTAAGGCTACATAAAAAGAAATGAGACAAGGAATGGCCTTTTTAAATCTAGTAAAAAAAAATCAATCAGGGAGGGCAAGATCCTTGGGATCTGTGGCCAAAACAGAAACAATTGCTATTTGCATTCACCCTGAGCCAATTATTGTGTCAGTCAGAAACCTATTAAAGACTTTAGCTTCAAAAGGCTAAGGTGTCCCACTGCATTGAAAGGCAAGGTGGTGTCCAGTCATCCTTATAGATATCTTGCCACTAAACCCAGAGAGCTCTGCAGAAGAAAATGAGGATGGTGACTTTTCACAGTCCACTGTTACTGAAATCCAGTTCACTTGTATGTCATGTTGTCATCTCCCTGATGCCATGGTCATATTTAAAAATGATGGATAAACCACAACAAAAAACCTTATGGTAATATGGGACTTGATGCTATCAACACAATGCCATTTGCAATGGGGGAGCATATGTCTAACTTCAGTCTCTTGGAGAATTTCCACTTCCATCTGGACTTGATGAGAAATATGAGATAAGATGACTGAGTAGTCATAACTAAGATTAACTCCTCTTCATCACCTCAAAACAGCAACAAATGTGTCATCAAGTAAAAGAATTACAACAAAAAAAGAGGAAAAATAAATTCTCAATGGGAAAATCTTGCAAGAAATTTCAGAGAGAAGAAATAAATAAAAAATGTAAAAAGACCTCAGTAATATATTACAGGACAAAAGAAAGCAAGAAGATATTTCCAGAAATGGAAAAGTATTTTTAATCATAACTAAATGGACTCAGTTTATTGACAATAAGAAAAGATTTATCTATGCAAAAATATTCATAGCAATACTATTTGTAATTGAAAAAATGGAAACAAACTGTGTTAACATATTAAGAAATATATAGACAGACTGTGTTATGTGAATATTGTGGATTACTATTGTGGAAAGTGGATATGAATGAATCTATGGGTCTTGGGAAATCTTTCATGAAGCGAGAGAGAATAAAGAAAGAAGAGCCAAAGGATAAATACATGATGGCAGCTCTATAAATGATGATAACGTTAAATGTCACTCAGTCAACAAGCATTTCTTAGGCATTTGCTATGTGACAGGCAACATGCTAAGTGCTTGGAGATGCAGAGAAAGGGAAAATTAATCCCTGCCCTCAAGAAGCTCACATTATAAAAGATAACAAGTAACTATGTATTTATAAAATATATACAGAGTAAATTGGAGGTAATCTCAAAAGAAAATCACTAGCATTATAGGTGACTAGAAAATATTTCATGAAGAATATCTTCAAGATTCCCATGGAATAGATAAAGTTGGCACTAATTGATTCAAGTTCAAGAATCTACACCTTTCCTTTCTTTAAACCAATGTTAATTACAAAAAGTACAAGGTTCCATTATAACAAGTTGCAATCATCCTTTTATGCTGTTTTGCTTATTTATCAAAAAAATATGCCAGTTTGGTGGATTGTTTATGTTTTCCAAAGCACTCAAGTAAGACATTTTATAGTGTTCTAGCAAACTCTCTAAGACTGCTGATTCTTAAGTTAGACAGAGTAGGAGCCATCCTGCCTTAGTAGAGCCTTCTCATCTGAAATTTGCCTATATCAGTGAAATCATTAGTCCTTTCTTTCTTCCTACCTGATATGTCAAAACATAATTAATGCTGTGGATAATGTCTAGGACATTCTCCATGACAGCAAATACCTTTAGCAAGGCAGGGGGAAAGGATGGAATAAGCCTTTATAAAAAAAAAAAAAGCTACTATTATGTGCCAGCCACTGTACTTAAGTGCTTTATAAATATCTTCTCATATGATCTTCACAACAAAACTCCATTTTATAGTTGAGGAAATTGAGATTAAGTGACTTACAAAGGGTCACACAGTTACATTTGAACTCAGGCCTTCTTGACTCCAGGTCTTGTGCTTTATTTACTGCTCTACTTGCCAAGTATATTGTCCCCTTGTTTGTACCTTGCTTGACATTGATAATTAAGGATAATAAAACAATTTCATCTCTGTGGTTATATGTAAAGGGATATGTATATTTTGAAACATGCATTAGAGACATTGCTAGAGGTGCTCAAGACTGTATTTTGCTCTAGGGTAAAATAAAAAGCATGGCATAGATAGTTCTGTATTTTCCATACCTCTCAGCATGATAAAGTGGAAAGAAAATACTTCTGAAGTCAGAGAATTTGGATTTAAATCCCACCTATGATGTCACACTAGTGCAGTGGATAGAATATGGGTTTGGGAGTCAGAAAGAGTTCAGATCCTGTGTGATCCTGGGCAAGTCACTTAATTTTAAAATGGGGGTGAGAATAGCATCTACCTCCCAAGGATGTTGTAAGGATCAAATGAGATAATACTTATAAAGTGTTTTGTACAGTATTTGAAACATGTTGTTCAGTTATTTCAGTCGTATCCAACTCTTTATGACCCCATTGAGCATCTCTTGTCCAAAATACTGGAGTGTTTTGCTATTTACTTCTCCACTTTATTTTACAGATGAGGAAACTGAGGCAAACAGAGTTAAGGGATTAATCCAGAGTGACACAGCCAGTATCTGAGACCAGACTTGAATTCTGTTAAGTGTTTCTGATTCTATGCATTATGCATAGCTTTAGCTGCCCCTAACACATGATATATGTTATGTGAATGAATATTAGCTATTATTATTATTAACATAGTTGTTATTATTTATTACCTTATGACCTTGGTCAAGTAATTTAACCTCATTAGATCTCAGTTTCTACATTGTATAATGAGGATATAGATTAGATTTTTTAAAATTTCTTCCAGCCCTAGATCTATGACGCTATCAATCATTATATGCTCTTGAAGATGTGCTCTGCTGTAGAGAATAGTATGTGAAAGTCTGCCTGTTACCTATCCACATTTTATCAAAGTCATTTTCAATACATGAGCAGACCACTCTCTTCTGGCTGGAGAGATGAGAAAGTCAACATAGAAGTCCTTAATTATTTATGCCTCCTACATAACTCTTTCTAACAATAAAACTATTTGTGATATATGTCACTCTTTTGCAACTTTTTTCTTTCCTGTTTCCCTTCCCTTTACTTTTAGAAATGTCTTACAAATCAATTCTTAGTTATATTTACATATTTACATGGAAATATAATTTTGAATATTGATTTTTGTAAAATTTTGAGTTCTGATTTTTTCTTTTTCTCCCTTAATACTCCCCTCTTCGGGACAAAAAGCACTTTGATATAGATTACATACGTCCAATCATTTAAAATATATTTCCCTATCATCATGTTATGAAATAAAAATCAGAGGACTTCCGGGGGTGGAGCCATGGTGGCGGAGATCAGACAGGAGTCTCTGTAACCTCCTCTAACCTTCCCTCAAACCAACAACATATGAAGCCTCTAGACTGATTTTGAAGCAAAAAAAATCCACAATATCTGGAGGACAACACAATTCTAGAAGAAGATGCTCTGGAAGAACTTCAAAACAGGTCTGTTTTAATTGGGCAGGGGGGTGGTCTGCTGAACCCGGACTACAGCAGAGGGAGACCAGGGCAGGGAGCTGGAGTAGGGACCTGGAACAGGAGTCGGAACAGGAGTGGGAGCGTTGTGCTTTTCACACACCTGGGAGTCTTCTGGGGGCCTCTTGGGCCAATCTGTCCTGATTGTGGGCAGGTGGTTTGGAGGGACTGCCTTTTGTGGGGGGTAGATTGTGAACCACTGAACCCCTGCTGAGCATCGGACGTAGCTGCCATTACACAGCACCCTAGGGCAATCAATCAATCAGCAGGACTGATCAGCACCAGAAATAATTCAATCAGCAGAACTGTCCCAGGGTGAACTAAAGCAGAACTGCCCAGCACCTGACATAAATCAATCAGCAGAACTGCCTAGTTCCTGAAATAATTCAATCAGCAGAACTGCCCCAGGGCAAATTAAAGCAGCTGTCCCATCTTTGCCCTAAACAGACCTCACACCTTTAAAAAAAATGAATAAAAAACCAAAAAGAGCTCTCACCTTAGACAACTTTTATGGAGAGAGGGAAGAACAGACCTCAAATCCTGAGGCCCCTAAAGGTAAAGCAACTCCATAAAAAGCCCCAAAGAGAGACATAAACTGGTCTCCATGTCACAAGGCTTTCTTTGAAGATTGCATAAAAAATCTGAAAAGAGAGTTAGAAGAAACATGGGGAAATGAAATGAGATCACTGCAAAATAAAATAGAAAAAATGGAAAAAGAATGCAATGAACAAAAAATGTAATTGGTCAATTGCAAAAGGAACTAAAAACAATAACTGAAGAAAATAAGACATTAAAAATTAGAATCGAACAAGGGAAATGAATGACTCATCAAGACTTCAAGAATCAGTCAAACAAAATCAAAAACATGAAAAGATAGAGAAAAACATGAAATATCTCCTAGGAAAAACAACTGACCTGAAAATAGATCTAGGAGAGACAATCTAAGGATTATAGGGCTTCCTGAAAGCCATGATGAAAAAAAGAACCTAGACACTATCTTCCAGGAAATCATAAAAGAAAACTGCCCTGATATTTTAGACCCAGAAGGCAAAATACTCCTTGAAACAATCCACCCATCACCTCCTGAAACAAACCCAAAAATTAAGTCCCCCAGAAATATCGTGGCTAAATTCCAGAACTATCATACCAAGGAAAAGATAATACGAGAAGCCAGAAAGAAACAATTTAAATATAGGGGAGCCACAATTAGGATCACACAGGACCTAGCAGCTTCTACTTTGAAGGATCGAAGGGCCTGCAATCAGATATTCCGAAGGGCAAAGGAACTTGGGTTACAGCCAAGAATAAGTTACCCAGCTAGAATGAGAATTATCTTCCAGGGTAAAAGATGGTCATTCAATGATATAGGAGAATTTCACGTATTTCTACTGAAAAGACCAGAACTGAACAAAAAATTTGATCTACAAACACAGAACACAAGACAAACATAAAAAAGTAACAAGAAAGGAAAAAAAACTCTTGAGAACTGTATTTATGTTATAGATACTTATAGAATGAGGGTTGATTTTATGAATCTATTATTACATTATGAGTATGATATGATTACTGTGATTTTATTATTATTATGATATGATTATTGTAATTTTATGATTATTATGATATGATAAACTGAAAAAGAAATTAGAGGTAGAAAAGGGATAATACTGGAAGAAGAGGAAAAGGAGGTAAAATAAGGGAAATTACATCACATGTAGAGGCAAAGAAAACCTATAATGATTGAGAGGAAAAAAGGGAGGGGAATGAGAATTGGGTTAATCTCCATCTCATCAGGTTTGGTTCTGAGGGAATAATAGACGTAATTATAAGGAAACAGGAGGGAAAGGGGCAAAAAGGGGGTGGGTGGGGCTCTAAAGGGAAAGGATTGTTTGAGGGAAGTGGTTATCAAAAGCAAAATAGTAGGAAGGAGGGAAAGGGGATAAGAAAGAGAAAAGCATAAGCTAGGGTAAATAAGATGGCAGGAAATACAGAATT
>JAJPUD010002725.1:273099-297609 GCA_023553655.1 Myrmecobius fasciatus | reverse complement strand
TCTATACATTTTAGAAATGATGCCTTTATAAGGAACATTGGATATAATTTTTTTCCTCCAGTTTTCTGCTTCCCTTCTAATTTTGGCTGCATTGTTCTGCTTTATCATACTTTCAGAGACCTCATTTTCTTTACCAAATACCTGATCCATTACTGTCCTACATTGGTCTTTAATCTCTCTGCCCTTGACTGACGTTCCAAGATTTGTGCCCAATTTAGCTTCATCAGAACTACATTGAGGGTATGACCAAGAGTGACTGTGGCCCCCTATTCAATACAAGAAAAGGCAACATGTTCTGAGGAAATGCAATCAGGGATTTCCTTCTGTGTCTTTACTGCTGGAATTCCATCCCTTGTCCTATCACTTATTGAGTGCTTTTGGATAACTCACTTCCCCTCCCTTATTCTTCAGTTTCCTCCTATGTGTAAGGACATCATGGGATGGTATAATTGTTGAAGTTTTTTTCAATTCCATCATTTATCTATGCCAAGTGGTAAAAATTTGGATTCTCCCAAAACTCTGGATGCTGGCTTCTTCTAGGTAATTAATACATTGATCACAATCCTTCCTCACACTTATGTCCCTATTTTATCTTCTCTATGTGGTTTCCCTTTCATTTTCTCATTCCATCCTAACCATAGGCCTGGGAGAATGATATCATGAGAAATGGTATCATTAATATCATCTAATGGAAGAGAAACTGAAGCTCATAAAAAGGAAATTATTTTCCATTTCAATAGAGAGTAATTAGCGACAAAGATGAGAAGTTCTTCATGTCATGAAAAAGTATCTTCACCTTCCTTTGTTGGAAATGTTACAATTTCTCTGTATCTTGTAGTATGTTGCAAAATGATGAAGGTACATAGGAAAGCCCAGATTGAAAAGCCTAGAGTCCCAACCTTCTTCTTTGAAGGTGCCCTAGGCATCAAGGCACAGGATACAAAGTGATACAAAGCGCACAGGAACATTTTAATATCAATTCATCATTAGGATTTTTTTCTTTAGAGATAGCATTTTATCATGGGAAAAAATGTCAAATATGCTTGATTCTACCCAGGTTAATTAGTATTCAAGTAATCATGGAGTAGCAGCTTCTCCTTTACCTCATCTTTAAAATGAGAAGGCCAAACTAGTATGTCTCTAAGGTCTTTTCCTGGATCTAAATGCTATGATGGCCTATTTTGTTCAACAAAATGACAGAACTGAGTAGGAGTCTGGTGGACATCACGATAACAAGAGTCACAGTAAAAGGCACTTGGAGTTTAGTACCTGAGCCTGCCCTGCTGTCACCATCATATATTTATCTCTCCACTCACTCATTCATTGAATAGATTTTTATTGATCACCACATTTCCATCCCTTTTAGAGAAGTCTATGACCCAAGAATACAGAAGTACCATGGAGAACCTAGTTCATTCCAAAAGATAGTTCAGTGTACTGAATTTGCTTCCATACATGTCAGGGTTTAATTTTTCATTGAAAATTTGGAAATGAGTTACATGACAAATATCCTTTAAACATCTACTACAGGATAAGTTATATAAAGATGGCATGACCCTCCAGCCTCAAATATTCTATGGAAAGGTCTCTACCACAGATATTTCAGCATTTCAACTAAAGGCCTGGGCATATTAAATGAGAAGACCATTCATGTCCTGGAATCCAAATATATGAGTCCAACACCCTCAGCCCAGGAACTGGAATCACACTAAGGAAAGAAAATGAGATAAAGGTATAAAGTATTTCATCCCATTCCAAGCCCCAGCTCTTGCTGCCACAGTTCTTATTTCTATTTGGAAAAGGGGAAGGTGTAGGGACAAGGAAAAATGAGATTGGGAATCCAAAGAGTTAAAGATTCAGGGAAAAAGAAATCAAATTGCACCTGGGGCCTGAATAGGAATTATTTAGTTGTTAAAGTATTGTTATTTATAACTGCAGCTTTGGACTAATAAGCTTTTGGAATACTCATAGAGCTTACAGCATTCTTGGGGAAAATATCAATTCTCTTCTCTCTCTTTACCGCAATGTAATGAATGGGTTAGCCACAGGATAGGCCCAAAATATTCTAACTCCAAAACCAGGGTCCTTTATACTATGACACATCATTTCTTTGTGGAATCAGCTAGGAGAAGGTGATCTTGCCTTTACTGGAGACAGGGATGCTGGCATCGAGTCACTCCTTTAATGGGATTAGGGTTTGATGTCATGTGGTTAGATAGGCCTGGTCAGAAGCCTATTGTAGGGGTGAAGGAAGGATATTAAATAGGAAAAAACAGATGAAGGCTATGACATTGGGAATGGCATATTGTGAAATCAGAAAGATTCCATTCTTTCTGAGACTAGCAGACCTTATGATAAATTCATTAATACTACTTCCCAGGGTTAGAACATTGTCCATTATCGGAGTCAAACTAGAACCATTCCCAATAAGATCAGGAGTGAAACAAGGCTGCCCACTGTCACCATTACTATTTAATATTGTATTAGAAATGTTAGCTTCAGCAATAAGAGAAGAAAAAGAGATAAAAGGAATCAGAGTAGGTAGTGAAGAAACCAAATTATCACTCTTTGCAGATGACATGATGGTATACTTAGAGAACCCTAGAGACTCAACTAAAAAACTACTAGAAACAATTCACAACTTTAGCAAAGTGGCAGGATACAAAATAAATCCACATAAATCATCAGCATTTTTATATATTACCAATAAAGTTCAGCAGCAAGAGATACAAAAAGAAATTCCATTCAAAATAACTGGTGATAGTATAAAATATTTGAGAATTTATCTGCCAAGGGATAGTCAGGAACTATATGAACTAAATTACAAAACACTTTCCACACAAATCAAATCAGACCTAATCAATTGGAAAAACTTAAAATGCTCATGGGTAGGACAAGCGAGTATAATAAAAATGACAATACTACCCAAACTAATTTACTTATTTAGTGCCATACCAATCAAACTCCCAAGAAATTATCTTACAGATCTAGAAAAAATAGTAGCAAAGTTCATTTGGAAAAACAAAAGGTCAAGAATTTCAAGGGGATTAATGAAAAAAAAAAGGCAGATGAAGGTGGCCTTGCTATACCAGATCTAAAACTATATTATAAAGCAGCGGTCATCAAAACCATTTGGTACTGGCTAAGAAATAGAGTAGTCGATCAGTGGAATAGGATAGAATCACAAGACAAACTAGGCAATAACTATAGCAATTTGGTTTTTGATAAACCCAAAGACCCCAGCTTTTGGGATAAGTATTCACTATTTGACAAAAACTGCTGGGAAAACTGGAAACTAGTGTGGAAGAAATTAGGGCTTGACCCATACCTAACACCACATACCAAGATAAGATCTAAATGGGTTCATGATCTGGATATAAAGAGTGATACTATAAGTAAATTAGAGGAATGTAATATAGTTCACCTCTCAGACCTTTGGAGATGGAATAAATTTATGTCCAAAGAAGAACTGGAACTCTTAATTGAAAACCAGATAGATAACTTTGACTATATTAAGTTAAAAAGTTTTTGTACAAACAAAATCAATGCAGACAAGATTAGGAGGGAAGTAATAAATTGGGAAATCATCTTTACATTCAAGGGTTCTGATAAAGGTCTCATCTCAAAAATATATAGAGAACTGTCTCATATTTATAAAAATTCAAGCCATTCTCCAATCAATAAATGGTCAAAGGATATGAACAGACAATTTTCAGAGGATGAAATTAAAACTATTTATAGTCATATGAAAAGGTGCTCCAAATCACTGTTGATCAGAGAAATGCAAATCAAGACAACCCTGAGGTACCACTTCACACCTGTCAGATTGGCTAAAATGACAGGAAAAGTTGATGATGAATGTTGGAGGGGTTGTGGGAGGGCTGGGACACTGATGCATTGTTGGTGGAGCTGTGAACGGATACAGCCATTCTGGAGAACAATTTGGAGCTATGCTCAAAAAGTTATCAAACTGTGCATACCCTTTGACCCAGCAGCATTTCTATTGGGCTTATATCCCAAAGAAATCATAAAGAAAGGAAAAGGCCCCACATGTGCAAGAATGTTTGTGGCAGCCCTTTTTGTAGTGGCTAGAAACTGGAAATTGAATAGATGCCCTTCAATTGGAGAATGGCTGAATAAATTATGGTATATGAACATTATGGAATATTATTGTTCTGTAAGAAATGACCAGCAAGATGATTCCAGAGAGGCCTGGAGAGACTTACATGAACTGATGCTGAGTGAAATGAGCAGAACCAGGAGATCATTATACACGGCAACAACAGTACTATATGACAATTAATTCTGATGGACATGGCTCTCTTCAACAATGATATGTTTCAAACCACCTCCAATTGTTCACTGAAGAAAGCCATATACACCCAGAGAGAGGGATGCGAAATGTGGACCACAACATAACATTCTCATACTCCTTGATTGATGTTTGCTTACATTGTGTTTCCTTTATCTGATATATTGTTTGTGTAGATAAGATTTTTCTTGCACAACAATGATAAGTTTGGAAATATGTATACATATATTCGATTTGCCAATATTTTAACATAATTAACATGTAGTGGATGTCCTGCCATCTAGGGAAGGGGTGGGGAAGTTGTGGGGAAAAATTTGTAACGGAAAGCTTTGTAAGGGTTATTGTTGAAGAATTACCCACACATATGTTATGCAAATAAAATAAAATTTAAAAAAAAAAAGAACATTGTCCATTATCTTTAAAATGGATTTTAGGGTTCATTTTATCCCACAGGTGCTGAGTTCTGGGCATTTCTCTTGCTTTGGGTGAAGTTAGGAGGGAGGGCTGAGCAAGTTAGAGGAGCTTTTTCCCATGGCATCCCTCTCTGGGCTTAGGGGTCTTGCCTCCCTTCCTCCTTCTCTAGTCCAGGTGGATCAGGACCAAGAGCAGACATCATTGGAGCTGAGATCTCAGCTTGAGATTTGGTTGGTTTTTTTCCTTCTTGGTGTCTTCACTTCCAAATGTTTTTCTAATCTTAGTCTCTCTTCTCTCCCCATTCTCATTCTAAAGCCTCCCCTACTTCTGGTCTTTTATCCCTATTATGGGGCTTGCCTTTCTTTCTCTAGCTTCATTCCTTTGGCCTCACCCTCTGAAATCTCTGGACCCTCTTCCTCCTTGTGCATTTCTACTTTGACCAGGTTCTCATTTCAGTCTTTAATTTCCTCAAGGTTCACATACTAGAAATCACAGCAACATTTCTACTTCTCTGAGCATTACCCAGCACTATGGATGGCACCATTTGGCTTCAGCAAAAGGACAACAAAAAAGAGATATAGGGCAGGTCCCTGTAGTCTTGGCTCTTAAGAGTTCAAAGGGGGTGAGGACATGGAGAGGGAGCATAAAATCCTTAGCTAGGAGAGAGGAACCTTTACAAGGGAATGTTCCTAAAGATTCAGCCACATCTGTATATATACTGAGTTGTAACACTCTGATTTGGGGCCAATCTTATATGAGGGATTGAGCCCAGTTTTACATTGAACATGTTAGGGAGATGAGCCACGCCATCCCTCCCAGCTAGGAGCATTGGCTAGGAGAGACATGGATGGATGATACATAATTAACACAGTGAGAAAGTATGAGACACAAAGAAAGAAATGAGAGATGGACCAAAAAATGAGTTAGAGACAAAGTCAGGGACATACACATATGGAGATCTAAAGAGAGATGCTGGGAAAAAAAACTAACTTCATCTTTGCTGTAGCCTGTAAGAATGAGATCTGGACAAGTTGGTGGGTGACTCCATGACCCCTTCCCCAAAGCTGAGGCCATAGCTCCCACTCTGCTCTCCTATATCATTCTTAAATAAAAACATCTGAAAAAGAAGAGATTGAAGAAATCCCAGGGCTAGGATGCCAAATGGACAGACTCAGGTCTCCAAGAGAGTACAGGGCTTGGTTATTGAAAGTGGGAGTGAAGCATGGATTCCAAAAAAGAAAGGAACAAGAAAAAAAAGAGAGAACTCCCCTCCAGTGCAACCTTGTTCTGTGACCCTGTCAAAGATAAAATAATCAGAGAAAAGGATAAAACAAGGGTAAAGGGGGTGAGGAGAAATTCTGAGCACAGGAAACCTCCATACCTTTCAATGAATTTATGCATTTCTTCCCACAAAAACTTGCACAACATTTTTCTTTATCAGGGCACTGTCCATCATTCTCACATTTGTTTTGATAATTCATCAATAAACACCATCTCCACATACCAGGACATACTCCTTCCTTTTCTAGATAAGATAAGGGCAAGGCCATGAAAAGTTAGGGGGTTTAATTTCTAGAACAATTCCCTCCCAATGCAATCTTGATTTGAGACACTCGGCTCCCACCCTGCTGGTTTAGTTGACTTTATAACATCTCTCTTCAGTTCCAGGAAACCTAATACAGCCACCATCTGGAGCATTGACATGACATGGGTGGGACTCCTTTCATTTCTGCTTGGAAATCTTCTAGTCCCCTTCAACTTCAGTAGCCTCTTGGACTATGGCTCTCCTCAGGGGTGGACACCAAAAGCATTATTATTCCATTTTATAGATGAGGAAGTCAAGATTCAAGAGTTGAACAGGTTTTTGTGATTTATTGATATAGGTATTAGAGACAGGTTTTGAATCCTATTGTCCTGCCTCAAAGAAAAGTAAACTCTTCTAGAACATGTTGCTTTTCAGATGAAAAGACAGTGACAGAATGCCAATAGTAATAGAGATGAAGATAAAGAAGGAGGCAGTAAAAGAATGAGATAGAGACAGAGAGATAGATTGAGGGAGAAAGAGACCACTAGGAACAAGAGAAAGAAGGTAGAGGTAAAGAGTGATGGAGAGTTAAGAATGAGCCTAAGTATGAGACAGAGAATAAAACTGAGATATACAGAGCATGGAAATGAATTTTGGAATCCTAAAATCTTAGACATTTCTCAAACAGCAGCCCCAAATTGGGGTAAGCCATGGGAGGAAATACTGAAAATCTTGGAGGATCTAGGAAGCTTTTATCTTTATCCAGAGGGCCAAAACTTCCTACTCTTTGAAATCTTAGCATTTCTGGGACAGAGAGACTTTACTAATTCTCACTCCTGCAGACTAATCCTGACCCTGACCTCACCTGAGTTTTGATTTTTTGTCCTAGAGGAAGACACAAAGATGAGTAGTACCACAAGGAAGAAGAGAGTGCTGGGCTTCATAGGGATGACAGGAGTCACTGGGAAGCTGATGCAAGGGCCTGGCTTTATATTCATCTCAGTGGATGTAATCACCAGAGAATTGCATCAGTAATTATCTTCAGGGATGGGATTTCACAAGCAGGAAGCTTTGGCCCTAAATTGTTTACAATCCTTTCTGCTGCAGCATAAGCAGTATTGATGGGGCTTCTGCTGCTGGTTGGAGCGAGAAAAAGAAAAGAGAGACACAGATTAAGTTAGATAATCTTTAGGAGAATAGTTTACTTTTCTAGTTCATTTTATGTACAAAACTCTTTAACTTGGTTTGAATTCAGAGCACCTGGGTCAGAAATAAGTGACCTTAAATGATTCATTTATTTCTTCTGGACCTCAGTTTCCTCATTTGTCAAGGATCCTGCCAGCACTTGATGTAAGATCTTCTTTTGACTAAGGTGCCTTCTAACTTTAAATCCTGTTCTTTAGCCTACATAGGCTAAGTGCTTTAGTATGTGGGGTGAATATCTTTTCTGTGCTATGGTTCCTTAACCCTCCGTTTATTAAGTATAGACTAATCTTGAAGCATGGCAATTATCTTAACATTGCACCAAAACTAACCAGTTAGAGGTGTGAGTCAAACCCCCCACCTCCATTGTAGATGGGGTTTGGACATAGCCTTGATGCTAGAGCCTCTTTAGCATGCGTATTCCTCAACTTTATTTTCTTAGCATATCCCAATGTCAATGTGTCCTAAGAATCTGTGATGAAGCATATCTACCTAGTGCCAGAGAGGTGATCGACACCAGAGTTGGAAAGATCTATATTGGGACATAGACATAGATATAAAAATAGACATAGATCAAGATGTAGACATAGATGTAGACATGGACATAGACGTGGAAATAGTGCTATAGACATAAATATAAACATAGACATAGATGTAGATACAGACATAGGCATGTAGATAGAAACAGATATAGATAAAGATATTTCTGGACATGATTACTTATAAACTTCATTGTGCTCAATTGTGTTTATAATTTACACAGATTTTTTTCTTCTTTCATTCCATTTTATTTGGGGAGAGGTATTAGGGATGAAAGATGACAGTAGTGTTGTTTAAGAAAGAGGGTCATTGAAATCATTTGTAAGATGCACATAAGAGAAAAGAAATATTTTTAGAAGGAAATAAAAGTAGGACAACTTGTCCCACTTGAATTTTGCATGTAGAATTCATTCTTCATGTAGAATTTATTAAATACATTTTTTAAAAACTCAAGTGATTTGTAATGGATATAAATAATTTAACATAGAATTTCTTTTGTATTTTTCTATGTGCATGGGCATACTCCTTTTTTGTGTGCTTTGGTTCACAATATAAAAAAATAAACAAATCAAAACTGTAATGTCTGATTTCACAACACTCCCTATATTTATGGATGAGAAATGAACCTTTACATGAATAGCAACCTTGCTTCCACCACTAATTTATTGTAATAGCATCTTCTCTGAATACTTCACTATGAGACAATGGTTATGAAGGATTTTTTGGAATTACAGTCATCAATGAGACTGAAACTGACTCTGGATGCGCTCTAAGAGTTGAATGAAAGGTCGAAGAGAGAAAGATTTGGCATCCAAAGAAACTAAACTCATGAACCTGTTCTGCATCATAGAAGGATTTGTAAATAAGACTGCAAATAAGTAGACCAAGCTGACTTCTATAATTTACCCAGGTCCTTGGAAAAGATGGTCAATTTGTACTGTTTCTTTTACTTTAGCTGTTTTTAATGATAGTAAAGTAAATTATGGAAGTAAACTCAGCATGACAGAATGGATTAAGAACTGCCAGCAGAAGAGGTAGAACCAAGATGGTAGAGTAGTAGGAAGGAAAAGAGTGGCCTTCCTTTTCCCCTTGCACCTCCAAGAAATTCCACCCCAAATAGATTTAGAAAATGGACCAGACTGGATTCATGTAGGGAAATCCAGAAAAAAACAAAGGTGATTTGTTTATTCAGCCATTCTCCAATTGATGGGCATCCATCCAGTTTCCAGTTTTTAGCCACTACAAAAAGGACTGCCACAAACATTTTTGCACATGTGGGTCCCTTTCCTTCCTTTAAGATCTTTTTGGGATATAGGCTCAGTAGAAACACTGCTGGGTCAAAGGATATGCACAGTTTAATAACTTTTTGAGCATAGTTCCAAATTGCTCTCCAGAATGGTTGGATCCATTCACAGTTTCACCAACAATGTATCAGTGTCCCAGTTTTCCCACATCCCCTCCAACATTCGTCATTATCTTTTCCTGTCATTTTAGCCAATCTGATAGGTGTGTAGTGGTACCTCAGAGTTGCCTTAATTTGCATTTATCTGATCAATAGTGATTTGGAGCACCTTTTCATATGCTGTCAATATTTTTTAAAAGTATATTCTTAAATTCTAAACTTGGCCTCTAAATTTCTGACAACTAATGCCTTGTGTTCAAGGAAGTGAGATGGCTGGATGGCAAAGTGAATAGAGTGTTGGATAGAATCAGGAAAACCCAAATTCAAAGCTCGTCTCAAATGCTTTTTTTCTAGATCATCCTCAACTAACCAATTTCTGTCTTTTAGCCTCTATTTCCTCACCAGTACAATGGAGATGATAAGAAACACATACCTTCCAGGGTTAATGAAAGGATCAAATAAAATAATAATGTCAATCATTCTGGAACTTTAAAGCTCTATAGCAATGCTATATATGATTATTATTAGAAAGAGAGCATAAAGGAGAATCCACGTGGAGCAATGTGACCTAGACTTCCTGGAAGTCCTGGGTAAAAGTGGGGATTTTATATTCTCTAGAAGAACTTTGATCTCTGGCAAATATTTTCCTCTCTATTGACCTTATTTTTCTTCTCTGTATAATGGTGGGGGACAACCAAGGGTCTCTGAGGTCTCTTAGAATGATAGCTACTGCAATCTATCATATACACACAAAATATAACCTCTGTTTCAGGACCACCAGCAAAGACACCTAGGTTCATTAAGAGAAGACTGAGCAAAAAGAGATCAAGTTCTCTCTCTCTGACTCATTAATGCCCTCATCCAGGGAATATAATTGCAGGAAAATTGTACAAAATAAAACTTACACAATTTGGGACAAGTTGGATACCAGTTATAAAACAGATTGGCATCTTCTCTGCCACAAAACCTGAATAAGACACATGGGATCCCAAAACTCATAAACAAACACAAGAAATATAACAATCTAATAGACCATTACAAATATTAGATTGTGGAAAATGTAAAGACCCTCTGTATTGACCAATCACCATTCATTGGTCTCCTGGTTCCACTAGCCAAGAAACTCAAGAGAAATATCCTGGGTCACTAACAAAGTCTAGATTTCCTGCCCTGCCCTTGCATGGACTTAAACCATTTAGTTCTGGAACATTTCTGGTGTGTTTTTATTCACCTCAATGAAGGGAGCTATTCAAGATACTTTCTACTTCCAAGTGTTGGGTGCCTCATCCTCAGACTTAGAAGTTCTTGTACTCAAAATCACCAATGTGTGGTGAAGAGTAGATAGGGCTTTATTTAAGTACTTCCTGGCATCCCTCAGATCACCAACAATTCAAGTCTCTGAACTGTTTTTGGAGTGACAGAACCCACATCTATTTGGAGTGTAACAAATTTCCAGCAGAAGATATTTTGGAAGAACTTCAGAAAAAGTCAATTAGGCATGGGTGGAAGTGGCGGAGTACAGGCAAAGTACAGGGAGCCAAGGAGTGTGGCGTTCAAGTGCCAGGGAATCTCCTGGAAGGCTCTTAGCTAAAATACAGAAAATTTGACTATTCTATCCTGGCTAAACGACAATTGATCAGCAGATTAGCTGTGAGACATCCAATGCAATTAAAAAAGGCAAATAGTGAGCCTCTGAACCCCAGAATAACTGGGACCCGGCCATGCACCTGGCCAGAAATCAGTCAGCACTGACACAGGGCAGCCTAAAGCCACTGTCACCTGTAGAGGAAGTTTGGGACAATCTCCTCTTTCCCCTAAAAGCAAACCTTAACCTTTAAAAAATGAGCAAAAAAGTAAAAAGAAATATGACCACAGATAGCTTTGATGAAGAAAGAGAACAGACCTCGAGCTCTGAGGATTCTAAAGGTAGATCATCTCCAGATGAAGCTCCAAAGGGTGATATGAGTTGGTTCCTATCTCACAAGGCTCTTTATGAATAATTCAAAAAAGATGTTTAAAATAGGGTTAGAAGAAAAATGGGGAAAGGAAATGAGAACTTTGCAAGAGAGTTTGGAAAAGGAAAAAAAAAGAAAATTCTTTAAAAATAGATTTGATGAGAAGGAGAAATCATATAACTCCTTATAAAACATGTTTGATGAAATGGAAAAAAAAGAGAAAAATTCCTTGAAAAACAGAATTTGTGAAATGCCAAAAAAAAATCCGATGAATGAAACACCTCATTTAAAAGTTCAATTGGCCAAATGAAAAAGGAGATAAAAAAGCTAACTGAAGAAAATAATTCATAAAAATTATAATTGAACAAATGGAAGTTGATGACTCAATGAAACTTTAAGAATTAGTCAAACAAAACCAAAAAAAAATGAAAAAAGAAAATGTAAAATACCTCATTGGAAAAACAAGTGAACTGGAAAAGAGATCTGGAAGAAATAATCAAAGAATTATTGGATTTTCTGAAAACCATGATGAAAAAAAAGAGCTTAGACACAATCTTTCATCATCAAGAAATTATCAAGGAAAACTATCCTGATATCCCATAACTACAAGGTAAAATAACCACTGAAAGAATTCATCAACCTCCTAAAAGAGATTCCAAAATGAAAACTCCAAGGAACATTGTATTACCTATCATTTCATAATTATCATATCAAGGAGAAAATCTTGCAAGCAATAAGAAAGAAAGAACTCAAATATCAAGGAGCCACAATCAGTATTACCCAAGAACTAGCAACTTCCCCTTTAAAGGATTGGAATCTGATATTCCAAATGACAAAGGAACTTGGATTCAATGCAAGAATCAACTACCTAGAAAAATTAAGCATTATCTTTCAGGGGAAAAAATGGATATTCAATGATGTAAGTAAATTTCATTCATTTCTAATGAAAAGTCCACAGCTGAACAAAAAATTTGATCTTCAAATACAGAACTGAAGAGAAGCATAAAAAAGGTAAAGAGGAAAGAAAAAAACTTCCTTTTAAAAAATAAAAAACTTATATTCCTATATGGAAAGATGATATGTTTAACACTTGAAATCAGTATCTCTGCTATGGGTATACTTAGAGGGTGCAGGTAAAAATTGACTTTATTGTGATGATATAAAAAAGGAACCAGAAAAGGAAAGAAGTTTTTACTGGAAGAAGAAGAAAATGGAATTAAAATGAGGTAAATTGCATCTCATGGAGAGGCAAAAAATGCCTATTACAATTGAAGGAAAGAAGGGAGGAGGGTGAACATTGTGTAAATGTTACTCTCATTAGATTTGTCGCAAAGAGAGAATGTCAGATATATTTAACTTCACAGAGAAACTTGTCTTACCCTATAGGGAAGTAGGAGGGGAAAAGTCAAAGGAAAAGGAAGGCTAATAGAAGGAAAAACAGGAAAGATATAAGAAAATGGGAAGGGCTATAAAAGGGAGGGCTATTTGAGGGAGGTAGTAGTCAGAAGCAAAATAGTGGGGGGTATGGAAGGGGGAAGGGAAAGAGAAAAGCATAACTTGGAGTAAACAAGATGGCAGGAAATAAAAAAAAAATAATCATTTTAACTGTGAATGTGAATGGGATGAACTCTCCCATAAAATGGAAGTGGATAGCAAACTGGCTTAAAAGCCAGAATGCTACAATATGTTGTTTAAAATAAACACGTTTAAAGCAAAGTGAGACATATAGAATAAAAGTAAAAGTCTGGAGCAGAATCTATAATCCTTCAGGTGAAATAAAAAATGCAGGGGTAGCAATCCTGATCTCAGATATAGCAAAAGCAAAAATAGATCTAATTAAAAGAGATAAGGAAACTAAATCTTTCCAAAGGGTACCATAGATAATGAAATAATATCAATACTAAACATATATGCACTAAGTGGAGTAGCATCCAAATTCCTAAAGGAAAAGTAAAGAGAGCTCCAAAAAGAATTAGGCAGTAAAACTATAATACTGGAGGAGCTCAACCTTGGTCTCTCAGAACTAGATAAATTGAAACACAGAATAAATAAGAAAGAAGTTAAGTGGGTAAATAGAATTCTAGAAAAGTTGGCTATGATAGACTTTTGGAGAAAATTGAATAGAGACAGGGGTATAATTTTTTTTCAACATTACATGGAACCTATACAAAAATTGACAGTGTATTAGGGATAAAAACCTGAAAATCAAATGCAGAAAGGCAGAAATAATAAATGCTTTTTTTTCAGATCATGATACAATAAAATTACATGCAATAAAACACCGGGGGAAAATAAACCAAAATTAATTGGAAACTAAGTAATCTAATCCTAAAAAAATGAATCATAGACATAGACACAATAAATAACTTCATCCAAGAGAATGACAATAATGAGACAACATACCAAAATTTGTGGGATGCAACCAAAGTGGTTATTAGAGGAAATTTTGTATCTTTTAGATGCTCAGTTGCATAAAATAGAGAAAGAAAAGATCAATAAATTGAGCTTACAATTAAAAAAGCTAGAAAAAAAAAATTAAAAACCTCAATTAAATACCAAATCTGAAATTCTGAAAATAAAAGGGGAAATTAATAAAATTGAAAGTAAGAAAACTCCTGAATTAATAAACAAAAGTAAGAGCTAATTTTATGAAAAAACTCCAACAAAATAGATAAACCTTTAGTTAATTTGATTAGAAAAAGGAAAGAAGAAAATCTAATTGCTAGTCTCAAAAATGAAAAGGGAGAACTTTTGACCAATAAGGAAGGAATTTGAACAATAATTTAGGAGCTATTTTGCCCAGCTGTATGCCAATAAATCTCAAAATCTAAGTGAAATGGAAGAATACTTTTTTTTAATTAAAGCTTTTTATTTGCATAACATATGTATGGGTAGTTCCTCAGCATTGATCTTTACAAAGCTTTCTGTTACAAATTTTTCCCCCAGTTCCCTCCCCTCCCCTAGATGGCAGGAAGTGCACTACAGGTTAATTATGTTAAAATACTTGATAAGTCGAATATATGTATACATATTTCCACACTTATCATTGTTGTGCAAGAAAAATCATATCTACAAGAAAAAAAATCAGAGAAAGGAAACACAATGCAAGCAAACATCAATAGCGAGCATGAAAATGTTATGTTGTGGTCCACATTTCATATCCCTCTCTCTGGGTGTATATAGCTTTATTCACTGAACAATTGGAAATAGTTTGAGACATTTCATTGTTGAAGAGAGCCATGTCCATCAGAATTGATCATCATATAGTGTTGTTGCCGTGTATAATGATCTCCTGGTTCTGCTCATTTCACTCAGCATCAGTTTATGCAAGTCTCTCCAGGCCTCTCTGAAATCGTCCTGCTGGTCATTTCTTACAGAGCAATAATATCCCATAGCATTTATATGCCATAATTTATTCAGCCACTCTCCAATTGATGGGCATCCACTTTCTAGCCACTACAAAAAGGGCTGCCACAAACATTCTTGCACATGTGGGTCCCTTTCCCTAATGGAGGAATACTTACAAAACTATAGATTTCCCATAATAAAATAAGAGGAAATAAATTATTTAAATAGTCCCATTTTAGAAAAAGAAATTGAATAAGCTATTAATCAGCTCTCTAAGAAAAAGTCTCCAGGACCAGATGGATTTACATTTGAATTTGACCAAACATTTAAAGAATAATTAATTCCAGTACTATGCAAATTATTTGGAAAAATAGGGAAAGAAAGAATCCTACCAAATTACTTTAATGACACAGATATGGTGTTGATAGCGAAACCAGGTAAAGTCAAAACAGAGAAAGAAAATTATAGAACAATTTCCCTAAAGAATATTGATGCAAAAATCTTAAAGAAAATATTAACAGAGATTACAGCAAGTTGTCCCCAGGATAATACATAAAAACCAAGTAGAATTTATTCCAGGAATGCAAGTCTGGCTTGATATTGGGAAAACTATTAGCATAATTGACTATATCAATAACCAACTAACAAAAATCATATGATTATGTCAAAAATGCAGAAAAAGCATTTGACAAAATCCAACACCCATTCCTATTAAAAACACTTGGGAGTATAGGAATAAATGGAGTTTTCCTTAAAATTATCAGTAGCCTCTATTTAAAACCATCAGTTAGTTCCAATGATCTTGTGATGAAGAAAGCCATCTGCACCCAGAGAGAGGACTGTGGAGACTGAATGTAAATCACAACATAGTATTTTCACTCTCGTTTGCTTGCATTGTGTTTTCTTTCTCACTTTTCCCTTTTTGATCTGATTTTTCTTATGCAGCATGATTGTGGAAATATGTTTAGAAGAATTGCACATATTTAACATATATTGGATTACATGTTGTCTAGGGGAGAAGGAGGAAAAAACAGGGGAAAATTTAGAACACAAGATTTTGTAAGGGTGATTGTTGAAAATTATCAATGTATGTATTTTGAAAACAAAAAGTTTTAATAAAAAGGAAAACAAAACAAAACAAACAAACAAAAATCACCAATGAGTTGAATTCTGAAGGCTGAAAACTTCCAGTTATCAGAATTCCTTATCACTGGCTTGTACTCAGAAAAACAGACAAAAAGGCAAAGCAAGAAAAAAGAAGGGCTGGAAGTTCTAAGAAACTTATCTCAGGCTCATGAAGGAAAGCCCATATCTCATCTTATCATATAATTCTGCCTTCAGTCATTTTGGAGGAATGACAATTTTTCCTATATCTTCTTCCTGTGCTCTAGTCCAGAAATGGAAGAGGGAGAAAGTATGAGGAAAAGAGATCCCCTTCCTAAAGGGTGTAGATCATTTTTGCTCTATCCAAGAGACCAAGATGGGAGGCAGCACCTTTAAATAAGAAGTTGTTCTCCTGAGCTTCACTTAACCAGTTACTCTGGTACAGCTAGTACCATACCTGTATATTACCATAACTGCAGACCAATCAGGGGTGTTTACTGTGTCTTCTCAGCAAGCTCCAGGCCCTATATCAAACTTTAAGGGGATGTGCCCCTTTCCTACAAAGGTCTCTATTTTATAATCTCATCATGTAAATTGAAAAAATAATAAAAATTGATCAGCTCTTTTCCTCTGCAGCTGATTCTGTATTCTAGGTCGGGGGCTGTGTAAAGAATTTTAAAAAGTTTCGTCTCACACCATTTACCTTCCTGAAATGCCCAAGGAAGGAATCACTTCCTAACTAAAACCTCTCTTAGCTGCAGAAAGGAGAGAAAATCTAGAGAGAATGATTCTATTTATCATGACAACTTTCATAAAAACTTGACATTTATTCAGTTCAGTGCCTCAGGCTCTGTGGGACCTACTGATTCAACCCAAACCTCAATAAGAACCACAACCAATTAGATAAAGATGTCTGATGACCACAACTCTTCAGCCACAGGTAGCCAACTCATATATATCAATCAGACAAAAGATGTCTTATATGCCTGCCAATCAGGTACAGATGTTCACTGACCCCAATGAATCACTCATGACAAGAATATGAATAAGAAAGAAATTTTTATTGTACAAAGAAGGGATCATCTATATTGTGGCTTTTCAGACTAGAGCCCTTCTATGTTCCTGGAACTTACAAGATCTTCAGCAGTCCTACTTTTCCTCTCTTGGGAAAAATACAAATGGAAAGGTTGATTCTATAGAATTGTAGAGAAAGGGACTTATTTCTTGGGTAGGTTTGCCCCTTCTTCTGCCTCATTCCTACTTCCACTTCCAAGGGAGAAAAGGGGAAGATCCTACCTCCTGAAGCCTCTCCAGTGGTCAAGGTTTATCAGGAATTTTAGAGCTGGATTTGACTTTAGAAATCTTCTCACTTAGTTCCTTTACTTTATAGATGAGGAAAATAAGGCTCAAAGAAAGAAAGGTGTTTGTCCTAATTCATAGAGCCAGTTAATGGTTCTGTGGTCTAGATGCTAGAACCATTGACAGAATCCTATCTCTGGAAGTAATTTTCCTTACACTGGGAATTTGGCCATATTCTGGCTGCAAATAATTTCACCAGCATCCATGACCACTGACCAAGAGAACAAAGCTTTGGAATTTTCAGGTAATTCAACCCTATTGCTCCTGACCCAAGTGAAGATTGTCACAAGGCTGGAAATCCCCAGCAAACTTATTCATTTGCCTCCTAGAAACTTCTCAGATTCGCATATAAAATTCCAACCTTTTTTCTGACCTCTTTGAATTTAATAATTTGCTCTTCTTATTGGTGAAAAAGAGCAAAAGAAGCTAATAGTTCATTCTGCAACTGAATCTGAAAGGAGAATAAGTCTATTAGCAGTCTAAAGTAGGAGTTAAGGGGTCTGATTTCACTTCTCAACTCTGCCACTTATCAGTTGTGTGACTTTAAGAGATTCTCATTCTCTCTGAGCTCTAGTCTCCTGCTCTATAAATGACATATTGTCCTGGGTGACCCTACAGTTCTAATTATCCTTTAATCAATAAAGAATAGAGAAGGAAAAGGGATACATTCTGAAGTAAGGAAGAGCAACAGGTAAGAATACCTGTTTCTGTGTCAAGCTTTGGAATGATAATATTAAGAGCATCTATGCACTTTTTGCCCCAAATGCCTGAGTAACATTTGAGAATTTCAAGGCACCCTTTGTCTTCTCACATTTGTTGGGGGATTTATCTTGGTTCATTGATATATAATCTCTGGATAGATTCTAGCTTTCCTATAGACATAGATTCAGGCTGACCTGAATGAGAGACAAAATTCTGCCATCATAGGATTTTTAGCTGCTCTGGATAAAAACTTAGAATATTGTATATATATTTAATTGCTGTATATCTAACTTTTATCCAATTTCCATTGTAGGGTTATTAAAATTAACTATCTGAAAAAGAAAACAATTCTGAGGCACAAATAACAATTTCATAGCCATAGTCAACAGATTTTTATTAATCATTTCCCAGGTCAACTAATGCCCTCAGGAATTGGTGACACAGGATAATTTATAGAGTTTATTTTGAGAATAGAAAAGAAGCCTAAAATTTCCAGGAGTAGAAAAGTGTAATAAGAACAGGGAAGCAGTTTGATTTGCTGCTTTAGACTCCTGGACATATTTAGAGCATAATGGAGAGTTTCCACTGTAAGAGAACTCTTAAATCTGATATCCTACTAGATTAGGGCCTATGCCTGTCAACCTGTCTGGTAAAGTAAGATTGTCTTCCTAATCTCTGCTCTGCACTTGTAGCATTTTCCACTTAGAAAGGTTACTGAAGAAGTCCTGAAGTTTCAACTTACTTCAGGGGAATTGAGGAAAAAGGAGAAACTAAGCCTAGGAAAAAAGGAACTTGTGGGTGAGTTAGCAGCTACTTCCATTCTCTAGTAAACAGAAAAGGAATTCTAGTAGCAGAAAAGGAATTATAATCTAATCTTGGGATGATTTATATATATATATATACATGTATATATATATATATCATCTTACTCTAAATTATCTGCTATTAAGTGATAATGTTATCAAACTATTCACTAAATCTACAGAAAACTTAGACTTAAGAGAACACTTATATTAATTTGGTTTGGCTATAAGGACTAGATTTTCCTAAAGAAGGAACCCTAATCTTAACTAAACTAAAAATAAATCAAAGTAATCAATAAAAACTGTTTTAAAAGTTATTGCTTTTCTTTTTTAAAATTTATTTTTATTATCAATCAGCATACAAAATAAGCATTTTGATAAGACAGTACAATAAAAAAAGTATCAGTGTTTGGAAAAATATTGGAACAACATAAAGAGGGAGGAAAGCATTAAATGAAACTGATCTGAAATTGTCAATTGATAAGTGCAACTTTTATTGAACTCCTGTTAAGTAGGACACACATTGTATCAGGAAGATAGAATTCCTCCTCAGCTGGCAAACCCCTAAAACTGCATGGATTGGGGACTTTCCTACAATTTATTGTCTACTGTTGTTAAGTCTGTGCAGAATAATATTGCGATTACTAAAACTCTGAACAATCTCACCTGTGGATAGATAACTGCAAAAACTCTAAACCCAGTGAGAAGTAGAAGAAAACAATCTAAGTATTCAGGAATCTTTTTAAGGCTGTGGGAAGAAAACTGTGAGCAAGCTTTTAAAATTTTTGCAAACTGCCTTTTTAAAAATTAACTGTTTTGGCCTATGTAATCTTGATGTTACAAATAGATGCTGGCCTCAGACACTTAACACTTTGTAGCTGTAGGACCCTGAGCAAATCACTTAACTTCAAATGCCTCAGCAAATAAAAAAAAAAAAACCAAAATATCTGCCACTTCCAGACTCTTTTAATAGATACACAAATCTACCCGACAGGTTATTAACATTATTAAGTGTAATTTCTCAGTATTGATTTTCAAATAAGAATTCACATTGAATAAAGGAGAGATTTTGAAACCTTGTCAGGAATCAGGAAATCTTAAATGTCATCTTATGACCCTTAGAGAGAAACTCAATCTCAATGTTTTATTGTAGCAGCATAGATTCTTACACCGGAGAAAGTGTTGGAGTAGAGAAATATGAGTTTCCTTATAATTCTGAGCTTTTAGAATTCTATGATAGGAAGCATATTAGGCTGTTTAGCAGAAAAGTGAATTGAAGGTTTCCTAGTATCCTTCTCTCCTCTGATGTCCTGGAGATAGAAGTTAAAATATCGATTAAAATGGGAATGTTATTAGAGGCCACGGCATTGGGATAATCACCATGATTTTGCCATCCTAGCAGCAGCCTCTAGGTCCCTTAACTTCACAAGTGTCTTCCTTCACGCTGTCCTTATGACCCACATTGTTCTGTACTATCTTATCTCCAGAATGACCTCATTTTCTCCACCAATATCTGACACATCACTTTTTTACAATGATTTTTAATTTCTCTGCCTTAGGCTGGCATTTCTAGATTTGTTGCCCCATATAGCCTTGTGAGAGCCACACTAAGGGTATGATCAGGAGTGTCTGCAGCCAGGCACTCAATATGGGGAGATGTCTGTGGAAATGAAATCAGGAATTTTCTTCTGTGTTCTAATCCTTGTCCTATTACTGACTGTGCTGTTGAGTGGGTTTTTCCTTCTACTTCATGCTTCAATTTCTTCCCATATGAAAAGAGAGCATTGAATGATATGAGATTTAAGATTTCTTTCAATTCTAACATTTTCTAGCTATGACTATGACTGTGGACCAATGCAAGCTTTTGGTAGACTCCCAGGGAAACTGAGAAGGATGGCTGAGTGGTAACAGCAACCTTGGATGTTGGGTTCTTCTACTAGACTTCTTCCCTGAAGGTGCCCTGGGCAAGATAGACAGGCTGGGACCAGTGATACAAAGAACACAGGAGTTTTTCAGGATTAACTCATCAGTTGAGTTTTTCTTTTTTCTTTTTTTTTTAAAGACATAGCATGGTATCATGGGAAAAAATGTGATCATGAAGTAATTGCTTCATCTTTACTTCATCTTTAAAATGAGATGGCCAGACTTGTCAAACTCTAAGATCTTTTCCAGATTTAAATCATATAAGGCCCTACATTCAATGAAATGAGAGAGCTGGATAGGAATTCATCTCTTCACTCACTCATTCATTCATTTAATCATTCAATAAATATTTATTGAACACCTCTTTTCCCACTATCTTCACAAAAGAATCCATCACACATGAATATAGAGGTTCCAAAGAGAATCTAGTTCATTCAGAAAGACGTCCAACATGTGGAAATTGCTGCCACACACAGGGCCAGCATTTAATTTTTCACTAAAGATTTTAAAATGAGTTACATGACAAAAATTAATTGAGTTTGTACTACAGGAGAAGCCATATAGAGGAGAAAAAAACAAGACCTTCCAACCTGCAGGAATTATTTGTTAAAGGTCTGGTATATAGGAAAGTCTTTACCATACATTTTTCAGTGTCTCAGACAAAGGCCTTAGAGTAGTAGAGAGAAAGATTGTCAGGGAATCCAGATATATGAGTTCAAAATTCTCAGCTCAGGAACAGGAATCACTCTAAGGAATAAAAATTGGATTAGAACTTCAATGTATAAAGTAGCTCTTTCCACTCTTAAACCAGCCCTTACTGCCCCCCATTTTTATTCCTATCCGCAAAAAGTGTGCATGAAGTACCAAGGAGTCATGAAATTAAGAATTCCAACAGTTAAAGAATTAGGGGTAAAGGAATCAAATTATACCTAGGCCTGAATAGGGATCATTTGGTGCTAAAAGGGATGTTATTTTTAATAGCAGTTTTGGATTGATAAACTTTTGGAATCATCATGGAGCATATAAAATTCTTGGGAAAATACCACTCTTCTCTACCTTTCCAAAAATGTAAATGGGTAAGTTAGCTATATGATCAGACTCAAGTCTTCTCACTACAAATTCAAGGTCCTTTCATCTATAGCACATCACCTTTCACAACACTATGAAATCAGCTATGAAAAGGAGGTGATCTTGTCTGTGCTTGGGACAAGGATGCTGGCCCAGGGTCAGCCCTTTAGAGGGAGGTGATAACTTGCCTAAAAGATGATGAACACGGTGAAAAAGAAAGAAGGCCATTCCAGGTATCAAGGAAGGATGGATATGGAAAGCAATTAAAAGCTGGGAGTTTCAGGAGCACAGAATGTAAAATCAGACATATTCTATAATGCTGGGGGCTACCAGACCTTACTATAACCCCATAAATATGACTTCAAGGGTCCTAGACACTGTCTGTCATTCTTACAATAGCTTGTTACCCAGGCCCTGAGTTCTGGGCATTTCTCTGTGCTTGGGAAACACAGAAGGAAGGACTAAACAAGCCCTTCCTCATGGATTCCCTTTCTGGGCCAGGGGATATGCCCCACCTTCTCCCTTTTCTACCCCAGGCAGACCAGGACCAAGACCAGATACCACTGGAGTTGAGACATCACTTTTTTTAATCCTTTTCCTGCTTGGTCTTCCCACTCCTTGGTGGCTCTCCAGCCTCAACCTTTATTCTCCCTTCTCTGCACTCTACCCTGCCTCCTCTCTCTCTTTCCTACTGTGGGGATTGTTTGTCTTTCTCTTGTTTTGTCCCTCCAGTCTCACCTTCTGGAATTTCACCCCTTTTTCTCCATGCATTGGTCAGGCTCTCTGTTCAGTCTTCAAGTCTCCTTAGGGATAACACACCTACAGTCATAGTAATAGCAACATTTTTGCCTCTTTGGTTGTTGTGGCCAGCACAGAAAATGACTAGTGGTGATTGAAAATAAGGAGCCAAGGTTGCTCAACAGAGCCATTTGATGAGAGAAATAATGTTGCTTATGTATGTTAAAACAATATGCTACTATGAAAAACATTGTTTCTATGATCTCTCGGAAGCATGTTGTTAGTTTCTAGGGACTCAGTCTTATTTAAAGTTCATAATGCTCCAGTAATTGTGCCAGGACCTTATGTTTTTTCAGGATTTCAAGTTTAAATGTACCCTTGATTAATCTTAGGAGGAGGGGAACATCCCAGTTACTGAAGTTTCTAGCTTCCTGGGAGCTCTTTACATCTGAGCACTGCCCAGTACAGTGGGTGACTATTTGCCTTCAGAATGAAGACAACATAAAGGAGGAGTAGGGCAGGTCCTTTCTGTGTTTGTTTCTGGGGAAAGGGGCCAAAGGGTGAGGGTAAAGAGACTTGAGTTCTTATATCTGCCAATGGAGAGGGAGCCTGGACTCCTAGCACAGAAGAGGGGACCCTGACACAGGAGTTTGTCCCCAAGGATGCAGGAAAATCTCTTTATCTAAAATGTATTGCAACACATTGAATTTGACCTAGTTCTTTTTTGCTCTAATTTATTTTTACTCTTCTGTAACATGACAAACTTTTCTGTCTGGACTCAGGAAACTTGCCTCAATCACCACCTGGACTTTTGACATTACCCATCTGTGCAGCCCTCCTTTCATTCCTTCTTGGAAATCTAATCTCTTTTGTCCCCAGCAACCACTTGGGACTATTGACTCTCCTGCTTAGAGGTGAACACTGAAAGCTTTATTATCCCATTGTATTAATGAAGACACCAAGATTGAAGAGCTGGAGAGGTTTTGTGATATATTGAAGTAGGGGGATACAGATTTTGGATCCTGGTTTTGTGAAATGTTCCTTTTAGCAATAAGAGAAGAAGGAATTAGGGTAGGCAATGAGGAAACAAAACTATCACTCTTTGCAGATGACATAATGGTACACTTAGAGAATCCTAAAGAATAACCTAAAAGACTGCTTAAAACAATTAATTTTAGCAAAGTTGTAGGATATTAAAAAACCCACATAAATCATTAGCATTTTATATATTACCACCAAAGCCCAGCAGCAAGAGATAAAGAGAAATTCCATTTAAGAAATTGTAGACAATATAAAATATATGGGGATCTAACTGCCAAGACAAACTCAGAAATTATATGAAGTCAGTTACAAAACACTTTTTATAGAAATATAGTCAGATCTTAAGAATTGTAAAATATTAATTGCTTATGGGTTGGCTGAGCTAATGTAATAAAAATAATAATTCTACTGAAATTAATCTACTTATTCAGTGCCAGACCAATCAAACTGCCAAAAATTATATTATAGATCTAGGAAAAATAATAATGAAATTCATTTGGAAAAATAAAAAATGAAGAATATTAAGAGAATTAATGAAAACAATGCAAAGTATGATGGTTTAGCTATACCAGATCTGAAATTATATTACAAAGCATCAGTCATCAAACCATTTGGTACAAGTTAAAAAATAGAGGGGAATAGACACAATAGTATATGACTATAATTAATCTACTGTTTGATAAAACCCAAAACTCCAGATACTGGAATGATAGCTCAATATTTGACAAAAATTGCTGGGAACACTGAAAGATATGTCAGAAATCAGGCATAGACCAACTCCCATGACCAACCAATGAAATTATTGATTGTGTCTATAATTTGCTCTTTCACCCATTCATTCTTCAGGAGTAGATTATTTAATTTCCAATTAACTTTTGGTCTATTTTCTCCTGGCCTTATGTTACATGTGAGTTTTATTGCATCATGATCTGAAAAGGACACATTTACTATTTCTGCTTTTCTACATTTGATTTTGAGGTTTTTATGCCCTAACACATGATCAATTTTCGTATAAGTTCCATGAAGCCCTGAGAAAAAAGTATACTCCCTTCTATCACCATTCAATTTCCTCC
>JAJPUD010002725.1:203632-258099 GCA_023553655.1 Myrmecobius fasciatus | reverse complement strand
CCCACATGTGCAAAAATGTTTGTGGCAGCCCTTTTTGTAGTGGCTAGAAACTGGAAACTGAATGGATGCCCATCAATTGGAGAGTGGCTGAATAAATTATGGTATATGAATGTTATGAAATATTATTGTTCTGTAAGAAATGACCAGCAGGACGATTTCAGAGAGGCCTGAAAAGACTTGCATGAACTGATGCTTAGTGAAATGAGCAGAATCAAGGGATCGTTATACACAGCAACAAGACTATATGATGATCAATTCCGATGAACATGGCTCTCTTCAACAATGAAATGCTTCAAACCATTTCCAGTTGTTCAGTGATGAAGAAAGCCATGTACACCCAGGGAGAGGCCTGTGGGATCTGAGTCTGGACCACAACATAGCATTTACACACTCTCTGTTGATGTTTGCTTGCATTATGTTTTCCTTCTCAGATTTTTTTTCCTGTACAGCAAGATAACTGTATAAATATATACACACATATTTGATCTGTCAAATATTTTAACATAATTAACATGTATTAGACTACCATCCATCCAGGGAAGGGGTTGGAGGTAGGAGAGAAAAATTTGTACAGAAAGCTTTGCAATGGCCAATGTTGAAAAATTACCTATGCATATGTTTTGCAAAAAAAAAAACTTTATAAAAAAATAAAAATAAAGTTACTTCAAGGGCTTTGGGGGAGAACTAAAATAAGTCCCTGCCATCTTAGTTCCATCTTAAGAAAGTTGCTTTCAAGGAAAAACAGAAAAAAAGGACAATCTGTAGCCACATGTAAAATTTATTAAATACTTTATAAAAATTAACTTGTTTGTAATGAAAATTCATAGTTTCATATAGAATTTGTTTTATATTCTTCTACGTGAATGGAAAATCCTTTCTGTTTGTTTAGGTTCAAAATATTAAAAAAAATAAATCAGTATCCAAATATGATTTCACAACACTCATGTTTTTGGATGAGTACCCTTCTACCAAAAAGCTATTCATGAGTTCCAATCTTGTCTTTATCATTAAATTATGGTGTGATACTAAACATATCAGTGAACAACTTTGATTTTTCAGTGATACCATCTCCTCTGATTACTTCAACATGAGACAATGGTTATAAAAAATTTTTAGAATGTCAACAGCCAATGAGATTGAAACTCATTCCTGAGGTGGCCTAAGGGGTAAATGAAAAGTCAAAGAAAGAAAAAGACTAAATTCATGGTCCTTCTCTGTAGCATAGAAGGATTTGTAAATAAGACTGATGTAAGTCAGACCAAACTGATTTTTGTAATTGTGGCAGGTACTTGAAATGGTTGATCTGATTCCTTTTGACAGGATCTGTGATTTCATCTGCTGATTTAGGGTAAAAGAAGTGGAAGATCCCCTTTGGTGGAGAATTCTTTGCTTGGTGATTCCTCTGTAGGGTTCACTGTGGGCTAGAAGTTAGCAATGAGACTGATCTTTCTTCAGGATCTGAATAACCCCACTGCTACTTCTGAACTTGCTTCTTTCTCTTTTCATGATCCTGGCACTGTTTACCTGTGATCACCACCTTCAGGGTTCTTTCTCTATCTGGTCTTGATTGATATCTGAGTCTTGGTAACCCAGAAGTGAGTAGTGGGTGATATCAAAGCTTCCAATTAGTACTTGTTCCAGTCCTCTACATGGAGAGTTCCTGGAGGGGTTAGGGACCTTTTCTTGCACTGGTGCATAAGACATTTCCTGGGCCCCGGGATTATTCTAATTCCTCACTAGAGTCCATCCCCAGTATCTGTAGACTTTCTTTTTTGTTTTGTTTTTTCTTATTCTATATTTACACAGCAAAATTCAGTCTGGTACCTTTTCTAGATCTATTTGGAGGTAGATTTTTTTGGAGGAGGTGGGGGTAGAAAGGAAGAAGAAGATCATTCTTCTATTTCTTCCTTCTTCATCATTTTGGCTCTTCCACTTACATTGCCTAACCATTGTGTTATGCTGCCTTTTCTTCCATAATCCACCGTCCATAATCCAAATATAAGTACAGCATGCAGAGACTGAAACAGGTGCTAACTGGAAGCTTTCGTACTCACTACCTTTCTGAGTCACCAAGCCTCAGATATCAACAAAGAACAGTTGAAGAAAAGAACCAGGTCTGTGGATGGTGTTCCTAGGTAGGGCACTTAAGGATGATGAACAGAGAAAGAAGCAAGTTCACAAATAGTAGCAATGGGGTGATTCAGACCCCCAGGAACAGAGCAGAGTCTCAGTGTCAACTTCTAGCCCACAATGAACCCTACAGATGAATAACCATGCAAAGAATTCTCCACCAAAAAGATCTTTCCTTTCATTCTAAACCAGCAGATGAAATCACAGATTCTGTCAAAAAGATATATTTTTTATTTTTTTTTAAAAAGGTAATTTATGCAATTTTAAACTTGGCTTCTAAAGCCATGGCAATTAATGTTTTAACTCAAGGAAATGACATTGTGAGCTGGCAAAGTAGATAGAATCAGGAAGACCTTAGTTCAAAGTCTGCCTAAAATACCTATCAGCTATGTGACCCTCAACTAATCACTTTCTGTCTCTTAGTCTTCATTTCCTCATCTGCAAAATTGGGATAATATTAAACCCTTAGCTTCCTTATCAGCAGCTTCAAATCAGATAGCTGACATAATTAAACACTTTGCAAAACTTAAAGTTGTCTAAAAACACTGGGTATGATTATTATTAGAAACAAACCAAAGGTTCTGTGAGAGTTCTGCCCTTGTTGTGACTGGGGATTGTGCCACCCCTTCACTTCCATGTGAGTTTATCATATAACTCTGGTTTAGTGCCATACCTGCTTGGTATAAGTTTGACCTTAAAGCATGCAAATCTGGGTCCTAGTCCCAGCTGCAAATTTTATGAGCCATGTAAACTTAGGCAGATTTGTGTCTTTGGCACCTCAGTTCCACATCTGCAAAATGACCATAATAATCCCCGTACTACTACTTTACAGGATCATTATTAGGAGCATGCTCTGTAAGTTCTTTTTTATTCTGTATGGGTGATTTTTGTTTTGTTTAGGAGAGACCCTCAGACTTCTCCCCAATCCATACTCCTTCAAGTTATTAAATTAGTTTTCTCAAAGTGTGGGTCAGACCATGTCACTTCCAGACTCAGTAAATTCCAGTGGCTCTCTATAACCTCTAGGAACACATCTAAATTGTTTTTTGGGCTTTTAAAACATATAACAATCTGGTTCCTTCCTATCTTTTCCAGTATTATTGCATTTTACTCTTCATGTTTTCTGCCATCCAGCAATATTGGTCTTGTTGCCCTTGTACATAAAATTATCTCCCAGGCTTTTTGATAAGGTGCAAGGGGTTGAACCCCAAAATATATTGGAGTTTTGGGTCAGTGTTACGAGGTGTCTCAAAAGAATTTGTAAGCTAAAATCCTAATGAACCCACCATTGTGCAGCTTAGAAGGGGCTAAAACTCCTAAAGAACTCACCATTAACAAGAGTAACAATGGGAATAATGATCTGATCATAAGGTATGCAACTAGCTGCTCTGTAAGTCCTTAAAAGTGTCACAGAAATGTAAGTCAACTGCTCAGAAAGAAATTAGAGGGCACCCTGACCTGGCAATGGGTGCAGGATCCTGTTTCATTGCTCATACAGAGTTGCAGATCTCAATTCCTAGAAAGAGAAAACCACTAGTCTTGGAGGCCACAGGGCAACCAGGAGGATTCTTAGCTTTTGTGGCTACAGGAGAGCAAAGGTCCTTCTTCAGTAAATATCAGAGCACAGAACAGAAGACAAGTGAACATATCTTCCTCTGATTACACTATCTTGGAAGCATTGAAAACAACAGTCACAGAATTATCTTTGTAAACAATAGCAAGTAAAAGCAAGAAGCTTGGTACAGTGGCCCATACCAATCAGGAACAGAGCCCAATTAACATAAAGTTAAAAGCCAAGTTCTATTTTGGCCAACTGGATGACAACAAATCTGACAATCTAAGTGAAATGGATGAATATTTTCAAAACTATGCATTACCCAGATTAACAGAAAAGGAAACAAAAATCTTAAATGACCCCATTTTAGAAAAAAGAATTGAACAAGCCCTAAAAAAAAATTTCTAGGACCAGATGGATTCAAGTGAATTCTAACAAACATTTAAAGAGCAACCAATTTCAATACCATATAAACTGTTTTGGAAAATGTACAAATTATTGTATATTCTGGAAATTCAGAGCCATCCAAAAGGGAAATGGACTGCCTTGGGAGGCAAGAAGTTCCTCATTGCTCAAGGGTTTCCGAAAAAGCTGGATTATTGAGTATTTTGCAGAGGAAAATCTTGTTCTGGTACAGATTGACTGGATAATTACTGTGGTTTCTTCCTGAGATTAGGTTTTCATAATTCATTCTATTTCCATCCTTGAGAGAAGTTGTATAGAAGGAAAGAGACTTGGTTTTGATAATATTTCATCCATGCACTAATCTGAGCTTAAACTTAACCACCGTATGTATGAGCTAAGGATTCCTGGATCAGGATGGCTTGGATGTACCTAAACAAGCAACATAGAACCGGCATGAACCAGTAATAAAATATAGGATTTCTGAACTGGAAAGGAACATAGAAAATAGTACTTGCAATATTAGTGCTGTAAGCAAGAGTGTGCTGGAACCAGATCAAATTGACTTAGCAGAGCTGATACTTACATTTTTAGTATCACCATTTACACCTTGGAAATTAACATGCTAAAATTTGGGGCTTTATTTGTTGTTTTGCTGATTGTTTTAAGAAAGAAAATATTAACAATGCATATTAAATATGGAAATATATTTTGCATGATTGCACTATGTACCCTATATCAAATGGTTTACCCTCTTAGGGTAGAAGAGAGGAAGGAAGAAGGGAAGAAATTTGGGACTGAAAATACTAAAAAAGCAACTATTAAAAATAATTTTTACATATAATTGGGAAAAATAAAATATTGTTCAAAAACTTCAGTGTAGATTAAACTTTAAAGTGTGTCTGTCCTATTTACATGTCAAAATGCTAGATGTTAAATACGTGTTAACACACTCTTTGAGCCCAATATAGTATGGTCAATCTTTCCAAGTTTGCATTGATCTAATAAGCTATAGTTTATCACATAATACCTTGACCCTGACATAGTGATGTCATTTTGGTCCTCTTTGAGAATGAAAGACAAGAAGCAGAAGGTCTGACTAAAGAGGTAGAAATAGCTAAATAGAAGTGGGTCATATAAAACAATAAAATTATAGCAACCAAGATTAGCCCCAAAGAAGATATACAAGAAAATATCTTCTGTCCATTACTGACATGGGGAATCCTGAATGTGGAACACTGAAATGTCAAACTTTTTCAATATAATGTGTAGTTTTACTGAAATATTTTCCTTCCTCTCTTTTTATTCTTTTATTATAAGGGATAAATCTCAGGGAGGGATGAAAGAAAATGACAGCGGAAAAGAGCAAAATCTGTTTTTTTTTTTAAATCTAGACAGACAAATTTAGAATTGATGCTATAGTAAATAGTTGGGTAACCAAGATGATGAGGGGTTTGGAAACTATGCCATATAAAGGTTAATTGAAAACATGGGGGATGTTCAGCCTTGAGAAGACACCATTTTGGGAGGATACATGAACACTATTTTCAAGCCCAGAGAAATGAAGAGGATTCAGAAATGTTCTATTTGGGGGGGGGGGAGCAGGTGGAGCCAAGATGGAGGAGAGCAGACACAAATTTCTGTAACCTCCTCTGACCTTCTCTCAAACCAAAAGTAAATTAAGCCTCTAAACTGGTTTTGGAGTCACAGAACCCACAAATATTTGGATATTTCCAGAAGAAGATACCTTGGAAGAACTTCAGAACAGGTCTGTTTCAATGGGGCAGGGGGACAGTCTGCAAACCCAGACCACAGCACAGGAAGCTGGGGGCAAGTAGCTGGAGTAGGGAGTCAGAACATTGAAGTTTCCATGCACCTGGGAATCTTCTGTGAACCTCTTAGACTACTCTCTCCTGGTTGGAAGTGAGTGATATAGCTGATTTGCTACAAAAAGCAAATTGTAAATCACTGAACCCCAGAAGAATGTGAGACCTAGCTATGATTACCTAGCACCAGAAGTCAACCAGCAGAACTGCCCAGGGCAAACTAAAGCAGCTATTGCTCCTTTGGGTTAAGAGCAGACTTCAAGCCTTAAAAAATGATGAGCAAAAAAACCTAAAAAGAACTCTCATAGACAATGTTTATGGAGAGAGAAAAGAACAGACCTCAAATCCTGAGGTCCCTAAAGGAAAAATCAACTTCAGATGAAGCCCCAAAGGGAGATATGAACTGATCCCTATTTCACAAAGCTTTCTTGGAAGATTTCATAAAGGATCTTAAAAGAGAATTAGAAGAAAATGAGGAAAGGAAATGAGATCTTTGCAAGAAAGGATGGGAAAAGCATATAATTCCTTACAAAATAGATTTGATGAAATGGAAAGAACACATAACTCTTTGCAAAATAGATATGAAAAAGATATCAATTCGTTGAAAAATAGAATTTGTGAAATGGAAAAAAATTCAATGGACAAAACAATTTAATTTGCCAAATACAAAAGGAGCTAAAAAAAGGTAACTGAAGAAAATAATATGCTGAAAGTTAGAATTGAACAAATGGAAGTGAATGACTCAATAAGACTTCAAGAATAAGTCAAACAAACCAAAAAAATGAAAAAATAGAAAAAATATAAATACCTCCTAGGAAAAAACCCTGGAAAATAGATCTAGGAGAGACAATCTAAGGATTATTGGACTTCCTGAAAGCCATGATGAAAAAAAAGAACCTACGCATTATCTTACAGGAAATCATAAAGGAAATTGCCCTGATGTCTTAGAATTAGAAGGTAAATAGCCATTGAAAAATTCACTGATCATCCCCTGAAAGAGACCCCAAAATTAAAACTCCAAGGAATATCATGGCTAAATTTCAGAAATGTTCTATTTGACCCCAGGAGGCAAACCTATGTTTGTTATAAGGTAAATTATGGGCAATTAATCTTAGGAGATCTTAGCACACTGTGAAGAAGTTTAATGCATAGAGTGCTGATGCCATTGTCAGGAAGAACTCAAATACTAGTTGTGTGATCATGAGCAAGTAAGTCATTAAATCAAACTGAATTTTCTCACTTGAAAAATTGGGATAATAGTAATAGTGGTACCTATGTCCCTTAGTTGTTGTGAATTCATAAAATGCTGTGCAAATTTTAAAATACAATATAAATGTCAACTGTCATAGAAACAATATCTATCCCATGCAGGCTAGGCTATTTTTTTCCTTAAAATATATTGTAGGAGGGCGGAGTCTAGATGGCAGAGTGAAGAGACAACTCGCTGTGACCTTCTTTGACCTTCTCTCAAACAAATAGCAGATTAAGCCTCTAAACTGATTTTTAAGTCAAAGAACCCACAAATAATTGGACTACAACACATTCCTAGAAGAAGCTACCTTGAAAGAGCTTTAAAACAGGTCTGTTTCAGATGGGCAGGGGACTAGTCAGTCTGCTGAGCTCAGAAGCAGCTCCAGGAGAAGGCAGGAAGCCTGGTGGGACTCAGAATGACAGATTCTAAGCACCTGTGAAATTTCTGCAAAGGTTCTTGAGCCACCCTGTCCTGCTTGCAGGAAGGTGCTTTGTTAGATCTGCCTTTTGTAAAAGATAGATTGTAGCCCACTGCAAAAGCCAGACCTAGCCTGGACAGCCCAGCACCGGAAGTCAATCAGCCCAACTGCCCCAGGGTAAATTAAAGCAGCTGCCACTCCTCTGCTTTAAACAGACCTCAAGTTAAAAAAAATGAATAAAAAAACAAAAAAGAACTCTCACCATAGACAGTTTTTATGAAGAGAAAGAAGGGCAGACCTTAGATCTTAAGGTTCATAAAGGTAAAGCAACTCCAGAGGAAGCCACAAAGGGAGACATGAGCTCATCCCCATTTCACAAGCCTTTCCTGGAAGACTCCTTAAAGAATCTCAAAATAGAGTTAGAAGAAAAATGGGGAAATGAATTGAGATCATTGCAAGAAGGATATAATGCCAGGGCAATTATCTAAAGATAATTGGACTTCCTGAAAGCCATGATGAAAAAAAGAACCTACACTATCTTCCAGGAAATCATAAAAAAAAAAAAAAAACTGTCCTGATGTTTTAGAATCAGAAGGCAAAATCACTATCGAAAGAATTCACCAATCACCTCCTGAAGGAGACCCCAAAATTAAATCGCCAAGGAATATTGTGGCTAAATTTCAAAACTATCACACCAAGAAAAAGATATTGCAAGCAGCTAGAAAGAAACAATTCAAAGGAACTGTTATTAGAATCACCCAAGATCTGTCAGCTTCCACATTAAAGGATCGAAGGGACTGGAAGCAGATATTCCAAAAGGCAAAGGAACTTGGATTACAGCCAAGAATAAGCTATCCAGCTAGAATGAGCATTATCTTCCAGGGAAGAAGATGAACATTTAATGATATAGGTGAATTACACCTATTTCTAATGAAAAGACCTGATCTGAACAAAAATTTTGACCTCCAAACACAGAACTCAAGAGAAGCATAAAAAGGTGAAAAGGAAAGAATTCTTGATAACTGTATTTCTACTATGAGTATACTTAAAGAATTGGGGTATAATTTGATTTTACTTTGATAATATGAAAAATAAACTAGAGGTGGAAGGGGTATCATACTAGAAAAAGAGAGAAAAGGAGGTAAAATAAGGAAGAAAAAAAGAAGGTAAAAATAAAGTAAAATCTCATGAAGAAGCAAAGAAAACCTAATATAACTGAGGGAAAGAAGGTAGGGGGATGAGCATTGTGTGAATCTTACTCTCATAAGAATGGGCTCTAAAAGAGTATATCAGACACATTTGGTTTCACACAGAAACTTGTCCCTCCATATAAAGAAGTGGGAGGGAAAGAAGGAAAAGAAAAGGAAGGACTAATAGAAGGGAAAACAGAAGAATTGGGGGAAATGTGTAAAAAAGGGGGAGGGACTCTAAAGGAGGAAAGACTGGGTTTTTTTTTATTAATACATTTTATTTGCAAAACATATGTATGGGTAATTCCTCAACATTAACCCTTACAAAGCTTTCTATTGCAAATTTTCCCCCCCTACTCCCCACCCCTCCCCAAGATGGCAGGATATCCACTACATGTTAATTATGTTAGAATACTTAAGAAATCGAATATATGTATAGTTATTTCCACACATCATTTTTTGTGCAGGAGAAATCGTATCTACAAGAAAGAATAATCCGATAGAGGAAATACAATGCAAGCAAACATAAATAGAGAACATGAAAATGTTATGTTGTAGTCCACATTTCACATCCCTCTCTCTGGGTATATATGGCTCTCTTCACTGAACAATTGGAACTGGTTTGAAACTTTTCATTGTTGAAGAGAGTCATGTCCATCAGAACTGATCATCATATAGTATTGTTGTTGCCATGAATAATGATCTCTTGGTTCTGCTCACTTCACTCAGCATCAGTTCATGCAAGTCTCTCCAGGCCTCTCTGAAATCATCCTGTTGGTCGTTTCTTACAGAGCAATAATATTCCATAACATTCATATACCATAATTTATTCAGCCATTCTCCAATTGACGGGCATCCATTCAGTTTCCAGTTTCTAGCCACTACAAAAAGGGCTGCCACAAACATTCTTGCACATGTGGGTCCAGAGGGAAAACTGTTTGAGAGAGGTGATCATCCAAAGCAAAATACTGGGAAAGGGGAAGGGAGAAAGGGGAAAGGAAAGAAAAAAAATATAACTTTGGGTAAATAAGGTGGCAGGAAATACAAAATTAGTTATTTTAACTGTGAATGTAAATGGAATGAACTCTCCCATAAAATGGAAGCAGATAGCAGACTGGAGTAAAAACCAGAATCCAACAATATGTTGTTTACAAGAAACACATCTAAAACATAGAGATACACACAGAGTGAAGGTAAAGGGCTGGAGAAGAATCTATTATGCTTCAGATGAACAAAAAAAAAAGCAGGGGTAGCAATCCTGATCTCAGATGAAGTAAAAGAAAAGATAGACCTAATTAAAAGAGATAAGGAAGAAAACTATATTTTACTAAAGGGTACCATCGATAATGAAGCAATATCAATACTAAATATATTATGCACCAAGTGGTATACCATCCAAATTCCTAGAGGAGAAGTTAAGAGAGATGCAAAAAGAAATAGACAGCAGAACTATACTAGTGGGGGATCTCAACCTTGCTCTCACTGAATTAGATAAATCAAGCCACAACATAAATAAGAAAGAAGTTATGGAGGTAAACAAAATGTTAGAAAAGTTAGGTATGATAGATCTTTGGAGAAAATTGAATGGAGACAGAAGGGAGTTTACTTTTTTCTCAGTGGCTCATGGAACTTATACAAAAATTGACCATGTGTTAGGGCATAAAAACCTTAAAATCAAATGCAGAAAGGCAGAAATAGTAAATGCATTTTTTCAGATCATGAGGCAATGAAAATCACATGAAATATAAGGCCAGGAGAAAATAGATCAAAAGTTAATTGGAAATTAAATAATCTAATCCTAAAGAATGAATGGGTGAGGGGCAGCTAGGTGGTGCAGTAGATAGAGCACCAGCCCTGAAGTCAGGGGGACCTGAGTTCAAATCGGGTCTCAGACACTTAACATTCCCTAGCTGTGTGACCCTGGGCAAATCACTTAACCCCAATTGCCTCAGCAAAAAGCAAAAAAAAAAAAAAAAAAAAAGAATGAATGGGTGAAACTGCAAATCATAGACACAATCAACAATTTCATCCAGGAGAAGGACAATGAGACAGCGTACCAAAATTTGTGGGATATGGCCAAAGCAGTTATAAGGATTAATTTTATATCTCTAGATGCTTACTTTCATAAAAAAGAGAAAGAGGAGCCCAACAAATTGGGCTTACTATTAAAAAAAACTAGAAAAAGAACAAATTACAAACCTTCAATTAAATACCAAATTGGAAATTCTGAAAATAAAAGGGGAGATTAATAAATTGAAAATAAGAAATCTATTACATTAATAAATAAAACTAAGAGTTGTTTTTATGAAAAAACCAACAAAATAGATAAACCTTTAGTTAATTTGATTAGAAAAAGGAAAGAGGAAAATCAAATTGTTATTCTCAAAAATGATAAGGGAGAACTTTCCTCCAATGAAGAGGAAATTAGAACAATAATTAGGAGTTACTTAGTCCAGCTTTATGCCAATAAATTTGATAATCTAAATGAAATGAAGGAATATCTAAAAAATATAGATTTCCCAGGTTAACAAAAGAGGAAATAAATTATTTAAATAGTCCCATTTTAGAGAAAGAAATAGAACAAGCTATTAATCAACTCCCTAAGAAAAAATCTCCAGGGCCAGATGGATTTACATGTGAATTCTACCAAACATTCAGAAAACAATTAATTTCAATACTATATAAACTATTTGAAATAATAGGGAAAGAAGGTATACTACCAAATTCCTTCTATAATACAGATATGGTGCTGATAGATAAACCGGTTAGGGTGAAAACAGAGAAAGAAAACTATAGACCAATTTCCTTAATGAATATTAATTCAAAAATCCTAAATAAGATATTAGCAATGAGATTACAGAAAGTCATCCCCAGGATAATCCACTATGACCAAGTGGGATTTGTAGCAGGGATGCAGGGCTGGTTCAATATAAGGAAAACTATCAGAATAATCAATTATATTAACAACCAAACAAAAATCGTATGATTATCTCAATAGATGCAGAAAAAGCAATTGATAAAATCCCACACCCATTCCTATTAAAAACACTACAGAGTATAGGAATAAATGGGCTTTTCCTTCAAATGATCAGTGGCATCTACTTAAAACCATCAGCAAGCATCATATGTAATGGGGACAAACTAGAACCATTTCCAATAAGATCGAGAGTGAAACAAGGCTGCCCACTATAATCATTACTATTTAATATTGTATTAAAAATGTTATATTTGGCAGTAAGAGAAGAAAAAGACATGAAAGGAACTAGAGTAGGTCATGAGGAAACCAAATTATCACTCTTTCCAGATGATATGATGGTATACTTAGAGAACCCTAGAGACTCAACTGAAAAACTACTAGAAACAATTCACAACTTTAGCAAAGTTGCAGAATCCAAAATAAATCCCCATAAATCATCAGCCTTTTTATATATTATCAACAAAGTTCAGCAGCAAGAGATACAAAAGGAAATTCCATTCAAAATAACTGTCAATAGTATAAAATATTTGGAAATCTATCTGTCAAGAAAAGTCAGGAACTATATGAACTAAACTACAAAACAATTTCCACACAAATAAAGTCATACCTAATCAATTGGAAAAACATCAATTGCTCACGGGTAGGCTAAGTGAATATAATAAAAATTACAATACTACCCAAACTAATTTACTTATTTAGTGCTATACCAATGAAACTCCCAAGAAATTATTTTACAGATCAAGAAAAAATAGTAGCAAAGTTCATCTGGAAGAACAAAAGGTCAAGAATTTCAAGGGAATTAATGAAAAAAATGCTGCTGAAGGTGGCCTAACTGTACCAGATCTAAAATTATATTATAAAGCAGTGATCATCAAAACCATTTGGTGCTAGCTAAGAAATGGAGTAATTAGTGGCATAGGATAGGATCACAGGATAAACTGGGCAATAACTATAGCAATCTAGTGTTTGATAAACCCAACGACCCTAGCTTCTAGGATAGAAACTCACAAAAACTGCTGGGAAAATTGGAAACTAGTATGGAAGAAATTAGGGCTTGACCCACACCTAACACCACATACCAAGATAAGATCTAAATGGGTTGATGATTTAGACAAAAAGAGCGATATTATAAGCAAATTAGAGGAACATAGTATAGTTTACCTCTTAGACCTGTGGAGAAGGAAGGAATTTGTGTCCAAAGAAAAACTGGACCTCTCAATTGAACACCAGATAGATAATTTTGATTATATTAAGTTAAGAAGTTTTTGTACAAACAAAACTAATGCAGACAAGATTAGGAGGGAAGCAATAAATTGGGAAATCATCTTTACATTTAATGGTTCTGATAAAGGCCTCATTTCTAAACTATATAGAGAATTGACTCATATTTATAAGAATTCAAGCCACTCTCCAATCAATAAATGGTCAAAGGATATTAACAGATAATTTTCAGATGAAGAAGTTGAAACTATTTTTAGTCATATGAAAAGGTACTCCAAATCACTATTGATCAGAGAAATACAAATTAAGACAACTATGAGATACCACTACACACCCATCAGATTGGCTAAGATGACAGAAAAAGATAATGACGAATGTTAGAGAGGATGTGGGAAAACTGGAACATTGATAGATTATTGTTGGTGGAACTATGAACGCATCCAACCATTCTGGAGAGCAATTTGGAACTATGCTCAAAAAGCTATCAAACTGTGCATATCCTTTGACCCAGCAGTGTTTCTATTGGGCTTATATCCCAAAGAGATCTTAAAGGAAGGAAAGGGACCCACATGTACAAGAATATTTGTGGCAGCCCTTTTTGTAGTGGCTAGAAAATGGAAACTGAATGGATGCCCATCAATTGGAGAATGGCTGAATAAATTATGGTATATGAATGTTATGGAGTACTATTGTTCTGTAAGAAACAACCAGCAGGATGATTTCAGAGAGGCCTGGAGAGACTTGCATGAACTGATGCTGAGTGAAATGAGCAGAACCAGGAGATCATTATGCACAGCAACAAGAAGATTATATGATGATCAATTCTGATGGACATGGTTCTCTTCAACAATGAAATGTTTCAAACCAGTTTCAATTGTTCAATGAAGAAAGCCATATACACCCAAAGAGAGGGATGTGAAATGTGGACCACAACATAACATTTTCACGCTCTCTATTGATGTTTGCTTGCATTGTGTTTCCTTTCTCAGATTTTTTTTCTTGTAGATATGATTTTTCTTGCACAAAAATGATGTGTGGAAATATGTATACATATATTCGACTTGTCAAGTATTTTAACATAATTAACATGTAGTGGATATCCTACCATCTAGGGGAGGGGTGGGAACTACTGGGGAAAAATTTGTAATGGAAAGCTTTGTAAGCGTCAATGTTGAAGAATTACCCATACATATGTTTTGCAAATAAAAAGCTTTAATAAAATAAAAGAGTTATCATAATGTGCATACCTTTTGACCCAGCAGTGTTTCTATTGGTCCCACGTTCCAAAGAGATCTTTTTTTTAAAAATTGTATTTTATTTGCAAAACATATGTATGGGTAATTCTTCAACATTAACCCTTACATAGCTTTCTGTTACAGATTTTTCCACCCAACTCCCCACCCCTGCCCTGTATGGCAGGATATCCACTACATGTTAATTATGTTAAAATACTTGACAAATCGAATATATGTATACATATTTCCAAACTTATCATTATTGTGCAAGAAAAATCGTATCTACACAAAAGACATATCAGATAAAGGAAACACAATGTAAGCAAACATCAATCAAGAGTATGAGAATGTTGTGGTCTATATTTCATATCCCTCTCTCTGGGTGTATATGGTTTTCTTCAGTGAACAACTGGAACTGGTTTGAGACAATTCTTTGTTGCAGAGAGCCATGTCCATCAGAATTGATCATCATGTAATACTGTTGTTGCTGTGTATGATGATCTGGTTCTGCTCGTTTCACTCAGCATCAGTTCATGCAAGTCTCTCCAGGCCTCTCTGAAATCGTCCTGCTGGTCGTTTCTTACAGAGCAATAATATTCCATAATATTCATATACCATAATTTATTCAGCCATTTTCCAATTGAAGGGCATCTATTCAGTTTCCAGTTTCTAGCCACTACAAAAAGAGCTGCCACAAACATTCTTGCACATGTGGGGCCCTTTCCTTCCTTTATGATTTCTTTGGGATATAGGCCCAATGGAAACACTGCTGGGTCAAAGGGTATGCACAGTTTGATAACTTTTTGAGCATAGTTCCAAATTGCTCTCCAGAATGGCTGTATCCATTCACAGCTCCACCAACAATGTATCAGTGTCCCAGTTTTCCCACATCCCCTCCAACATTCATCATTAACTTTTCCTGTCATTTTAGCCAATCTGACAGGTGTGTAGTGGTACTTCAGGGTTGTCTTGATTTGCATTTCTGTGATCAATAGTGATTTGGAGCACCTTTTCATATGACTACAAATAGTTTTAAATTCATCCTCTGAAAATTGTCTGTTCATATCCCTTGACCATTTATCGATTGGAGAATGGCTTGAATTTTTATAAATATGAGACAATTCTCTATATATTTTAGAGATGAGACCTTTATCAGAACCCTTAAATGTAAAGATGATTTCCCAGTTTATTGCTTCCCTCCTAATCTTGACTGCATTGGTTTTGTTTGTACAAAAACTTTTTAACTTAATATAGTCAAAGTTATCTATTTGGTTTTCAATTAAGAGTTCCAGTTCTTCTTTGGACATAAATTTATTCCATCTCCACAGGTCTGAGAGGTAAACTATACTACATTTCTCTAATTTACTTATAGTATCACTCCAGTATAGTATCCAGATCCGGAACCCATTTAAATCTTATCTTGGTATGTGGTATTAGATGTGGGTCAAGCCCCAATTTCTTCCACACTAGTTTCCAATTTTCCCAGCAGTTTTTGTCAAATAGTGAGTACTTATCCCAGAAGCTGCGGTCTTTGGGTTTATCAAAGACTAAATTGCTATAGTTATTGACTAGTTTGTCTTGTGATTCTATCCTATTACACTGATCGACTACTCTATTTCTTAGCCAGTACCAAATGGTTTTGATGACCGCTACTTTGTAATATAGTTTTAGATCTGGTACAGCAAGTCCACCATCATCAGCCTTTTTTTTCATTAATTCTCTTGAAACTCTTGACCTTTTGTTCTTCCAAATGAATTTTTCTACTATTTTTTCTAGATCTGTAAGATAATTTCTTGGGAGTTTGATTAGTATGGCACTAAATAAGTAAATTAGTTTAGGTAGTATTGTCATTTTTATTATATTCGCTCGGCCTACCCATGAGCATTTTAAGTTTTTCCAATTGACTAGGTTTGATTTTATTTGTATGGAAAGTGTTTTGTAGTTTAGTTCATATAGTTCCTGACTTTCCCTTGGCAGATAAATTCCCAAATATTTTATACTATCAACAGTTATTTTGAATGGAATTTCTTTTTGTATCTCTTGCTGCTGAACTTTATTGGTAATATATAAAAATGCTGATGATTTATGTGGATTTATCCAAAGAGATCTTAAAGGAAGGAAAGGGTCCCATATGTGCAGAAATGTTTGTGGCAGCCCTTTTTGTAGTGGGTAGAAACTGGAAACTGAATGGATGCCCATCAATTGGAGAGTGGCTGAATAAATTATGGTTTATGAATGTTATGGAATATTATTGTTCTGCAAGAAACGACCAGCAGGATGATTTCAGAGAGGCCTGGAGAGACTTGCATGGACTGATGCTGAGCGAAATGAGCAGAACCTGGAGATCATTGTACACGGCAACAAGACTATATGATGATCAATTCTGATAGACATGGTTCTCTTCAACAATGAGATGTTTCAAACCAGTTCCAGTTGTTCAGTGATGAAGAAAGCCATATGCACCCAGGGAGAGGCCTATGGGATCTGAGGGTGGACCACAACACAGCATTTTCATGCTTTCTATTGATGTTTGCTTGCATTTCCTTCTCAGATTTTTTTTCTTATAGATCCATTTTTTCTTGTACAGCAAGATAACTGTGTGTGTGTTTGTATATATATACATATATATATATACATATAGATAGATAGATAGATAGATAGATATAGATATAGATAGATAGATAGTTAGATAGATAGATAGATTCGATTTGTCAAGTATTTTAACATAATTTACATGTATTAGACTTCCTGCCATCTAGGGGAGGGAGTGTGGGAGAAGGAGGGAAAAATGTGTAACAGAAAGCTTTGCAAGGGTCAGTGATGAAAAAGTACCCATACATATGTTTTGCAAATAAAAAGCTTTAATAAAAAAACTATCATCCAGTTTACATTTCAAAATAAAATAAAATAAAATATATTGTAGGAGCACCAGCTCTGAAGTCAGGAAGACCTGAGTTCAAATCTGGCCTCAGATACTTAACACTTCCTAGCTGTGTGACCCTCAGCAAGTCACTTAACCTCAATTGCCTCAGGAAAAGAAATATATATATATATATATATATATATATATATATATATATATATATATATATATATGTGTGTGTGTGTGTGTGTGTGTGTATGCATGCATGTATACATCTATGTATATATGTGTATATGTATGTGTGTATATATATTTATATTTATATTTATATATTTATATATAGTAGAGCGACTGGTTTGTACCATGGATAGAGCACTGGCCTTGGAGAGAGGAGATTCTGACTTCAAATCTGGCCTCAGGCACTTGCTTTCTGACCCTTAACAAGTCAATTTCTTCCCAAAGTGGGGGAAGTGTATTTTAATTATGCCTAAGACTTAATTGATCAAGGAAGCTAAATTTAAAATCATTGATATAGCTTTCTGACCACCTAAATACAAAAGTTAGCCAATGTGGAGGCAGGATTTTCACTCTCAGGTTTGACACAGGCTTCTGATTGCTACAAGAGCATGACCAACCCTAATAGAGGAAAGCTGTGCTGTATCCTTGCTGAACAGCCTTTTCATATTGTGGCTACGTATATTTGATGGCATTTCCTAACCTACTCAACCAGAAGAAAGCATTTTTTATTCCACTGGAATCTGAACTATATCATTCTTTATATCTTGATAGTGATTGTGAGCAGCAATATATTTACTGGCATATGGTACTACTATTGGATTCTCTCAATGGTCTTGGAGATAATGGTGTCAATACCACTGGTCCAGAACTCCTTGTAGAAAAAGGTAACTCATTCCATTGTGGTTAACAAGCAGCTGATGGTAGAGTTGGAGGCAGGAGAGTGGAAAGTCGAGGAAGACACTATTGTAGCCTATATATGTGCCTTAGTTACAATTCAAATCAGAAGATCATCCATTGTTGGTATAAAAATGAAATGCTGAGAATCTATTATCATATTGCTAATAATTTTTATGCTTGCTGCACTATACTTTGCAACACACACAAATAATGTATACATATGTATATGTGTGTATGCACATATACATATGTAGATAAAATATATATACATACAAAATAGACATAGATACATATATAAAATATATGACATTCCCTTATAGATATAATTGATACAAACACATGTTGTGCACAAATAATGTATAATGTACACACATATACATAGATACAAACATATAATATATACATATATTCAAACATATATAGGCATATACACACATTCAAGCTATAGATATAATATATGCACATATACAACATAAACATAAAATATATAAATATAATATACACACTTGCACATAATATAATATATAGACATAACTATATAGCATAGACATATATACTATATATATATCACATATAACATATATCTAGGCATGCATATACAATAGAGAGATATGATAATGTACAGCCATATATTGTATACACATATTTATAATATACACATATAGACATATACACATATATTTTACACATATGCATAATATAATATGTCTAATGCATATTAATATGTGATGATATATTTATATATACATGCTATACCAAGACATGCATACACATATGTAATATATTGATATGTACATATGACATGTGTTATATGTTATACTCACATGTGTTTGCATACACATATAATATATATAATCTATTTATATACTATATGCATATATATGCTGTGCACAATATAATATAGAAATATAGTATCTGCATACATATACATTTATTACAAAATATATAATATAACATGCACATATAATATATAGACATATATGTCCATATTATATGTACATATGTAACATTTAGATATGATACACTTATACACACAATGTATAGATATATACACACATACAATACATAGATATGTATATAAGAACACATATGTGTATATATATCCTTTCCCTACATAAAGCTTTATTATTTCTCTACAGTATAGTGTTACATGCCTGGTGACCTGGTTATTATGGATTCTTGAATGCTGACATCATGAGTCAGTTTAGTAGAAAGGAAGGCTGTATTTTTCTTGAAAAAGGGTAAGATACTTTTGAACTAAAATCTCATAGGATTTCCTAATGTTAGGAATAGGACTAGATAATAAAAATAAGGATATTATAAAAATATTATGAAGAAAATTTTAAAAATTAGTAAATTGCAAGGTAAATTATTGGTGAGGTCATAGTTGGGGAGACCATCTCATTCCTACTCTCTAAATGACACTGCATCATATAAAAATACCATATACACTAACAATAGGAGGCAGGCAGGAGCTGAGCTAGGAACCCTCTTCTGAGGAGGAAGAATTGGTCTGGAGAATAGAGGGGCCTTAATCAGCAAAGACTGTATTTGTTGTGTGGGAGGTACCAATTGCTTTAAAATCATTACCTCATTTGATCCTCACAACATTTCTTCAAGGTAGATATCATTATCATCCTCATTTGGCCGACCAAGAAATGGAAATGAACAGCTTAAGTGACTTGCCCAGAGTCAGACAGCTAATAAGTATCTGAGGTCAAATTTGAATTCAGCTCTTCTTGACTCCAGCCTCAGCATTCTATCCACTGTGCCCCAAAGCTCCCCATGACAGAAAGCAATAGCTCCTCTGTGAGTGAGACAAGGAATTGAAAAAAGATAAAATATCTGTTGGCAAGACTGAAATTAAATATATCACTGCAGAAAGGTATCTTAAGCCAGAAATAAGAAGATTCTCTAGGAAAGAACCATGCATGAGGCTTATATGAAATAACTAACATACAGTTATCCCTTCTACATTGTTGCTTTCCCCATCATGGTTTTGCTGTATCTTGGGTTGGCAAAAGAAATTAAATGGGAATTCTTTGGGAATTTTTTGGAAGTCAGAGGCAACACATGTAAGCCAGCAGAAGAAAAGAAAAGTGCATAAAGTATATATACTGATTTGTATATTATTATCTCACAATATGTATTTTATTATTTAATGTCAACATGCAAAAACAGATGTATATTTTCCTCTTAAATTTAATTTGTAGTAAAAGAACTGCAGTTCTATGCAGTTCTCTTTCATGATATCTCACAGAGATCTTGCAGTGATCTTTGCATCTCCAGTTTCTCACATCTTGTGGTAGTTAAATTGCAAAGGGAGGGCCAAAAATTTTACTTAGATTTTCCAGATTTGAGGGGGAACTTCACCTCTAACATTCACAGTGTAGAAGGTATAACCCTACTTTGTAAACCTCCTCCAGGAAATGGACAATGGGAGGTTTGAGCCAACAAGAAGACAGAATCAGTATAAAATTAGCAAAACTCTGAAGTAGGAAAAATTTGTAAATGAATGCAATGTCTTAGAGCGCCACCTTTTGGAATTGTATCAGACTTAAAGGATTCTCTGCCTTAACTCAGGGAATAAAAACTAGAGAGTGTTATATACCACTGACTAGGTGGGTCATGCAAAAAAGCCCAGTTAACAAAGGAAGCTGGAAAAGCTGAGCAAGCTCCCGTGATAAGATTAGAATGATTACTTGGCAGCTGGATACACAATGGTCCAGAGATAAAATGGTATCTCATTGACATTTATCTATACCTGCCTCACTCAAAATTAGAAAAACTAATGGATGTGATAAACAGCCAAAAGTGCAGAGTTACCTGAGTTTTGGGCCCCTGGAAGACTCAGCCTCATCTAGCTCCAGAGGGTCCTCTTGTGTATGAGCCATAGAAGCTAGGCAAGAACAACCTGATTCCTTGTAACTCCACTGCCTGTCCCCCGTGCCTAGGAATTCTCTCCCTTGACTCTGTCTCCTGACTTCTGAAGTTTACTTTAAGTCCCAAGTAAAGTGCCACCTTCTGCAAGAAGCCTGACCCAGTGCCTGAAAGATTAGTGCCTTCTCTCTATTGATTTTCTTCACTTTGTCCTGAGTATAACTTGTTTGCATATACTTTTGGCGTGTTGTCTCTCCCATTGTCTTTGAGGGCAGGGTCTCTCCTTTGCCCTAGTTTATATGCCCACTACTTAGCAAAGTGCCTAGCATAGAGTAAGAACTTAAAAATGTCTGATTGACTCCAGAAATTCAAAAGTTAGATGAGATTCCTGATCCTTGACACTTAGCCCTGCTTCCTCAGGCATTTTCCTCTGTGTCCTGGGGAGCTGAGGATGGGCCTTCTACATAAGGCTCCTAACTGAACACATAGTAGGGGCTTAATAAATGCTTGATGGCTGACTAAAAATACAGATTTGAGTCCTGAAGACCATAGAAAACTATGTTCCCTGGAAAAGATAATGGCACAAAATAATTAGGACCAAGAAGGCTGGACACTCCCAAGAGACAATCAGAAAGGCAGGGTTATGGCTACTTTCTGTTAGAACTGTGAAGAAGATGACCATACCTGTAGGTCAGATGCACCAGTGGGGAGAACGGAGCTTTAGTGTTACAGGAGCTGATGGGTGCAAGAGAAGCTTTGGGAAAATGAAGGAAGGAGAGCATCTTCCACCCAGAAAGCAGAAGCATGATTCCTTATGAATCAATCCACTTGGACTCATAAGAGCCACAAAAGAAAGCAAAGACAGAATATGAAATGTAAACTCAAATAGTAGGGCACAAAGGACCATTGTATTCAAATTATTTTATAGGAGATTTTTGATGAAAAAATACCATGAGAAACTTTAGAAGGGATTGAATCTAGAGAACTGAGTGACAAAAACTAGCTATATCTGTATTACTTCAGAATGAGCCCAGAGTTCATTATGGAGCTTGTAAGTATCAATAGAAAAGTGGATACCTTGGCTCACGTGTGTCCACACTCAGAAATTGTTATCTTCAACATGTTGTTATTAAATGGAACCAGTTCCAGTTTGTTAAAGCTATTGACCAGATACAGAATTAAGGAAGTTGGGTCCAATACCTGCATCATTTGACCCTCTATGCAGTTTATACAGAGGACTCATGGAGAATAAAAGCAAGCTATAGCAATGAATATCACAAGATTACTGGCTCTTGAACTTCACAACCTGATGCCAAAATATCAGACTTCGGTGATTGTCCCAATAGCAGAAGAATAAAAGATTGGTTGATACAAAAGCTCAGCAAGAAGACAGATGTATTCTCACCATATGAGTAAGATATAGTATACATTCAAGGAGCAGAAATTTTTAACAGTCACTAAAATGTTGTGGGAAAAGTATTTCCCAATATAGGGACCTCCTACCCTGTTCAGAGTTCTGCCAAGGCAGAGATTGCATCAAGATGTTAACCTTGACAGACATCCAGAAATATATTTGAACCTTTCAACTTCATGGGCCTGACTTTGCTAGGGACACTGAGACCAGAACAAAAATCCTGGTGAAGTTAGCATGTGGCAGCAATAAAAGTAATTCTACCGAGAGTGTTGATAACAAGCATGATGCCATCATGTTTCAAGAGAAGGCTCTCATGATTCCTGCTTCATGATCCCAGATCCTTTTAGGAGAGAAATCTAAAAAATATATAATAAACTTTGGAAGGTAGACATGTAAAGGAAAGATGCCCCCTTCACCAAACATGTCCCTGATGTCTGAAGGGTAGTTCTCTTTCTTTCTGAGTTTCTTCCCGGAAGGGTCTTCTGAATCCACTTCTGTCCTCTCTCAAAGAAAGAAACAAGTGGGTCCCCCTTTCCCAAAGTCAACTCTACCAGCTATCTTTTTTATGCAGGCACCCCTTGTCATTAGCATCCTTTTCAGGGTCTCAGCTTGAAGTGGCTGGGGACATGGAAAGTTTGTATGAACCAGGCAATGACTCAGAAACAGATACTTCAAATGAAGAAGATCATAACCTAATAACCAACTCAGAAAGGACTTGGAAGCCTTTCCTGCCTAGAATTTCAGTGCTGGGATTACTAGGGTAAGAGATATCCCAAAGAGCACAGTGACACACCTAGTAACCTAAGGTCCTCTGTAAACTCAGAATACCTTGCAGTCTATATCAAATAATCAGCTCAAATTCAACAAGTTGTAAAAAAAAATCTTTTAAATTTCTGTACTATCTAACTTTTATCCAATTACCATTTCAGGGTTGTTAAAATTAACTACCTGAAAAAGAAAACAATTCTGAGGTGCAAAACTTCTGAGTAAATAAGTATTTAATAGTAATGGCTGGCAGGTTACCATTAACCATTAATCCAGTCAACTAATGTCCTCAAGAATTAGTGCCAAAGGAATTATATAGAGCTTACTTTTAGAAGACAGTTTGCATTTTTAGACTGCTAGATATATGGAGATATAATGGAAAGTATCCAGGGTGAGAGAATTCTTAAATATGAAATCCTACTGGATTAGGACCTGTGACTATCAAGCAGTCTGGCAAAATGAGATTATTTTAGGAATCTCTGCCTGAACTTAATTTTCCAATTAAAAAGCTTACTTTATAAGGTCCTCCCTGAAGCAGTTGAGGAAAAGGGGAAACTAAGCCTGGGAAAGAGGAAAAACAAACTAAAAATAAATCAAAGTCATTAATACTTACTAATTTAAAGGATATGGCTTTTCTTTTTCTTTTTCTTTTTTTTAAACTTTCAATTGGGAATAAAACAAGCATTTATATAAGACAATACAATTTTAAAAAAAAAAGATGATTGCACATGAAACTGCATGTACAACTTGCTATTCCTTCCCAATATATGAGACAGTTATTAAGTAAATTTCATTTTTTCCTCTTTTCTCTTCCTTCCTTCCCTCCACCCAAGAAATGGCTACCATTAGACACAAACTGGCATACATGTGCAATATAATTTCATATTTTTTTTAATTTATCACTGCATTTCCTGGATACAGATACAATATGTCTCTTCATGAGCTCTTTATTTTTTCTTCAATTTTTAAAAAACAGTTTTGAGTTTTGAGTTCCAAATTCTATTTTTCCCTCCTTCCCTTCTCTCCCCGTTCCCTGAGATGGTAAGTAATCAGATATAGGTTATAAATGTGGAATTATGCAAAACATTCCTGTATGAGTCATTTTGTCTAAGAAGGCTCAAATAAAAGAAAAAAAGAAAGGAAGTGAAAATGTATTTCAATGTGAATCCAATCAATATTAATTCTTTCTCTGGAGGCAGATAGAATGTTTCATTATTAGTCCTTTGGAATTGTCTTGGATCATTGTATTGCTGAGAATAGCTAACGTGTTCATAGTTTTTCATAGAACAATATTGATGTTACTAGGTACAACATTCTCCTGATTCTGTTCAATTTACTGTCCTTTGTTTTTAATTTGTGCATTTATAATCATAAAAATGACTTAGTTGCTCAAAGTCATTCTTAAAACAACGTTGTTCTTGCTATTTACAATGTTCTTGTGGTTCTATTCCCTTCACTCCATCATTTTGTACAATTTTTTCCATATCTTTCTAAGATCAATGAACTTATGTTTCATATAGCACACCAGTATTCCATCACAGCCACACATCATGACTTGTTCAGCCATTCTCCCACTGATGGGGATCTCTGCAACTTCTAGTTCTTTGCCACTGCAAAGAAAGCCGCTATAAACATCTCTTCGTGTTCAAAGTTATAATTAGTATTTGCAAATTTTCCTCTGTCTTATTTTTACCTGTTTTCTTTCTCAGTCTCTCTTCTTAGCTCATCTCTGTCATCTTATCTTCCCCACCTCCATTCTTCCCCAGCCCCTCACTTCATCCTTTTCAGGAAAAAATCAAGAGTTATCTATGTGCCAGATGACAATACTAATGGTTTACCTTTGTAACAGATGTCATGTATACAATTTCATGTATTCATTAATGCATTGTCAACTATGAATGTTTGTGGGCATATATTCTATTTTATCATTTTGTTTTTCATGTTTACTTAGTCCTTTGCCAGAATTGTGCATGTATCAGAGATACATTTGAATTATTTTTTCTGTACATAATTTTTGTTTATTTATGTATACACTTATTTAACAGTTATTCTATTATTATTCAGGCTAAAGCAATTAGATATTTTTATTACACATTTATGTTTGTGTGCTATGATATGTATGCTGTGACATTTGCATATAATATGCCCTTAATATAATTTAGACCTTCGTGTGATGCTTTTCAGGCGTCTATAATTATTGCATTACTGCTCATGCAGCATATGGATTGATTTTCTGTTGTCGGTGCTAATTTTGGCCTAACAATTAACACCAAGAAAACACAGGTGCTCTGTCAGCCAGTACCACACCATCATACATGGAACCATCAAGTACAACAAATGGGGAGGTTTTGAATGCTGTGAAAATGTTCATTACTTTGGCAGTACACTTTCCAGCATCAGTGTTTGGGATATTCCAAACAATAGTGTGGAAGAGAAAAAGTATTAGATTTATTACCAAATTAAAGGTCTACAGAGCTGTTGTGCTGATCTTGTTGTATGCCTGTGAAACCTGTACACATCAGGCCAAGAAAGTAAATGGTTTCCATTTGAATTGTCTTAGGAAGATTCTGAAGATTTCCTGACAGGATAAGTTCTTGTCCTTTCTTGAACTAAATTATCAAGTATTCATCAATACTGCAAAGAATGATGTTATTCAAATGCTAAATTCATGCTTGCCTAAAAGGCTATTTTATGGAGAACTCACATAGAGCAAATACTTGCAACATGGTCAGAAAAAGTAATACAAAGAAACTCTAAAGTTTTTAATAGAAACCTTAAGAGTGTCCTTGTATTACTTTTTCTAACCATGTTGCAAGTATTTGCTCTGTGTGAGTGCATAACATGGGAGACAGACACAAAACTGCCCAATTTAAAAAAAACAATGAGTAGAATCATATGAAGTATTAAGATGTCAGTCCCTGAAGTAACATGTCAATAATTTTATAGGAGTTTGTAAGGCAATATGTTGTTGGTGTAATACTTTAGCAAGCCTATGCTAACTTTATATAATATCTTACTGCACAAAAACTATATCTTCTAAAACTGTAACTGGGGTTGATAGTCACCATCAAAGACTGAGAGGAGCACAAGAACTTGAAGAAATAGATATCATTAGAATGGAACAAGTGCTTTGAATTACAAGGATATCTAGTTTGGGATTATGAACAAAAGATGATATGTTTTGATGACCTGTGAAAATATCGAACTACATAAAAGATTTTTTCCAAACTACAAAAATTAAATTAACTTGTGAAATTCAAATTCATCTAATTTCAAAGCTTTAGTGTATGAGTGACTTCTTCTAGGAGACTCATGATTGCTTAGAGTTGAGAGAAATAACTTTTCAATAGATCAAAGAAAGACTGTCAGACCATCTGGTGCCACATTAATAGCAACTCAATACAGACAAAGGGATAAAAATATTATTTTTTGCTCTATTTGTGGTTTGGATGGGTATAAGGGTGATGTGTACAATGGAAAGAAGAATGCCAAATGATATAAGAGATGATAAACAAAACATAAGTTTCAGCAAATATAATTAAATTCAAAGAGAAAAGTTGCCTCAACCTATAAATATAATTCTTTTACTATCAGTTCCTGCGGTATGTGAGTCCATTCCACCTGTATACTTGGAGCTTTGTGCTAGAGTAAGAGACCACTGGAGAGATAAAATGTACCATTATCTTAATGAGAGGGTCCTAAGTAACAATTATGTTCTGGCTTTTAAATGAATAACCAGACAGACATTTCCATTCTAAGATTAAATTCGAAATTCTTAAATTCTAAAGATTAGGATTATATGGGTTGAATGATTAGGCTATATTAAAGTGAGACAAATTCATTAAAATAGTATTTGTTGTTAATAAAGAAGTACAGGCTAGCTTTAATGTATTCAGAACCCCAAAACACTTTTGGTGTGCCAGCTTAATTGTAAACAATTCTAATTTATTTTAAATTGAGTACTGGTTTTAGACCCAGGAAAACCTAAATTCAAATCTGTTTCTATTTCTACTTTTCCCACATGTTCTATCACACCAGGACAATTTTCTTGTTCTTTTTTTAGTAACAGTTTTCAGTTAGTCCAATTATTCTTAAATTTTCTCTTCTTGATCTGTTCTCCACACCTATTGTTTTTCTTATAAATGTTTCACATTCTGTTGTAATTTTTTTCCATTCTTTATATTCTGTTTTGTTATTATTTCTTGATCTCTTATAGCTTCATTGGCTTCCCCTTGCCCAATTCTCATTTTCATTTTTTTTGTTGTTGTTGCTGTTCAGTCGTTTTTTTAATTCATGGCTAATTCTTTGTGACCCCATTTAAAGTTTTCTTGGCAAACATATTGGAGAGGTTTGTCATTTTATTCTTTTTTTTATTAAAGCTTTTTATTTGTATAACATATGTATGGGTAGTTCCCCAGCATTGATCTTTACAAAGCTCTCCATTACAACTTTTACCCCCAGTCTCCTCCCCTCCCCTAGATGGCAGGAAGTCCACTACATGTTAATAATGTAGTAATAGTTGACAAGTTGTGCAAGAAAAATCCTATCTACAAGAAAAAAAAGAAAAACAGAGAAAGGCAACACAATGCAATCAAACATCAATAGAGAGCATGAAAATATTACGTTGTGGTCCATATTTCATATCCCTCTCTCTGGGTGTATATGGTTTTCTTCAGTGAACAATTGGAACTGGTTTGAGACAATTCTTTGTTGCAGAGAGCCATGTCCATCAGAATTGATCATCATGTAATATTGTTGTTGCCATGTATAATAATCTCCTGGTTCTGCTCGTTTCACTCAGCAACAGTTCATGCAAGTCTCTCCAGGCCTCTCTGAAATCGTCCTGCTGGTCGTGTCTTATAGAGCAATAATATTCCATAACATTCATATACCATAATTTATTCAGCCACTCTCCAATTGATGGGCATCCATTCAGTTTCCAGTTTCTTGCCACTACAAAAAGGGCTGCCACAAACATTCTTGCACATGTGGGTCCCTTTCCCTCCTCTAAGATCTCTTTGGGATATAGGCCCAGTAGAAACACTGCTGGGTCAAATGGTATGCACAGTTTGATAACTTTTTGAGTATAGCTCCAAATTGCTCTCCAAAATGGTTGGATCCGTTCACAGTTCCACCAACAATGTATTAGTGTCCCAGCTTTCCCACATCCCCTCCAACATTCATCGTTATCTTTTCCTGTCATTTTAGCCAATCTGACAGGTGTGTAGTGGTACCTCAGAGTTGTCTTAATTTGCATTTCTCTGATCACTAGTGATTTGGAGCAACTTTTCATATGACTAGAGAAGGTTTTAACTAATTCTCATTTTCAAAGAGTTATTTTTGTCTTTAAGATTCTGTATATTCTTCTCTTCAACAATGAGGTGATTCAAACCAACCAGTTCCTATTGTTCAGCGATGAAGACAGTCATATACATCTAGAGAGAGGCTTGTGGGAACTGAGTGTGGACCACAACATATCATTTTAATGCTTTCTGTGAATGTTTGCATTTTGTTTTCCTTCTTAGGTTGTTTTTTTATCTTTCTAGATCAGATGTTTCTTGTGCTGCAAGGTAACTATATAGATATGTATATATATATATATTGGAATTATCCTACATTTTAACATATTAACATGTATTAGACTACCTGCCATCTAAGGGATGGGGTGGGGGTAAGGAGGGGAAAAATTTGAAACAAAAAATTTTGCAAAGATCAATGTAGAAAAAGTACTCATATATTCTGTAAATAAAAAATCTTTAATAAACAAAAAAAGGCTGTATATTCTTTTCTAATTGGTCAACTTTTTTCATAATCATCTTGTTCTTGGAGGGTTTTTATTTTGTTTTTTTTTGTTTTCCCTCAATATCTCATTTAATTTTTAAATTCTTTTTTCAGTTCTTTGATAAATTATCTCTGGGCAGGGAACCATTTAATATCACTCTTGGGGGTAGAAGAAGCTTTTTATTTCAGTGTCCTCTTATGAATATGTACCCCAATTTTCCCTATTTCCATAGTAAGTTTCTATGATTGGGTTTTTTCTTCTTTGCTGGTTCTTTTTTTTTTTTAATGAGAAGCATTATTGTAAGTATCTCTCATCATGGGGTAAGGGGATGGTGCTTCTAGCTTCACTTCAGTTCTCCCCTTTAACATGGAATTCCAAACCAAAATCTCCACCATCCTGCAAGTGCCCACAATCAGCAGCATTCCTGCCCTACTCCTTCTGAACTCGCCAGGGATGCTGGTTCCTTCTTACCAAGCTCTATGTCTCTGCATCACAGTTGGGCCTGATGTCCCTAATCAGTCAAGGTTCCCTCAGTCTTCTTGGACTTCAATCCCTGACTCTATACACTGAATTGGAGGTGAAAATTTCTATGGATACTGCTGAGGCTCTGGCCAAACCTAGCTAGTCCCAGAGGTCCTTACTTGATGTTTCTAAAAAGCTAGCCTAGAGATGTGTATACTTCACAGTGGTTAATCCCTGACTGGGAGGATCTTTCTTCAGATTTTCTTGAGTTGTATGAGGAGGAGCCCTGTTCTTCCCCAAGTCTTCTTAATTTTTCACCAGTCTATGATCACCCTGAGGTGCAAATTTGTTCTGTTGGAAACAGAAATTTGAAGAGCATGAAATTTACTGACCTACCTCCTCATCTTCCCAGAATTCTCCTCCCAATGAGACCATATTTGTAAAGTAACTTGAAAAACCTGAAGTGCTACATAAATGATAGGTATTATTGGTATAATAGTAAGCAGCAAATTTGGATTCAATATATAAATATTTTGATGCCATATATGGCATGTATATAAGTCTATAAAAAATAAAAGCCAAATAATAATACAGATTGTCACTTGGATATCTATTTCTTTGAATCAGAGATAGGTCCCAAACTTTTTTATTTTTTCTGATTCTCTGGCACCTGAGGAGGTAAAGTTCTGGTTTAGATAACTCAATAGGAGGAGAGGGGGAAATGATCTTTAATAAAATAGTAAAATGTGGTGTATGTGTTCAAAAAAACAATGCACAAAATTCATTTGTATCTATGTCTAGATCCTTCTCACAACAGCTACAAAAACTTCCTTTGTCTGTAACAAAGGCCTCAGAAACTATGGAAAGGAATTACTTATCAGTGGCATCAGAACAGGATACATCAGAAGAAATTTGAAAGTGGTCAGGGGGAGGAATGGGAGGATGGAAAAGATCTTAAATGTATATGGATGGTCAAATATTAGACAAAAAGGTCTAGAGTAGATAAACATAGCATGTCAAGAGTTGAGGGTGGTCTATTTGTTAGATAGTCAGTGATTTTCTGGTTTGGGATGTTCAATGTGCAGTAATTATTCAAATCCCAATGACTGAAGAAGACAAAAGGAGAATATCTATAAATTCAGCAATATCTTATGAATTTGAAATATCTTAAGCACTAGCCATTTTTTAAGTGAATAATGGAAAAAACTATTTGGTGATATTAATTCCTTGAAACATTGTTACATCTAGATAATATTTTGGAAAATAACAGAAAGAACATGAGGAAAGAGGGAAGAAATCATTAGATTAAACTGATCTGAAATCAGCAATTGCATCTGCAACTTTCACAGAGCTCTTTTAAATAGGTAGGTCACCTGATGCATTGTTGGTGGAACTGTGAATGGATCCAGCCATTCTGGAGAGCAATTTGGAACTATGCTCTGCTCAAAAAGTTATCAAATTGTGCATACCCTTTGACCCAGCAGCGTTTCTATTGGGCTTATATCCCAAAGAAATCATAAAGGAAGGAAAGGGCCCCACATGTGCAAGAATGTTTGAGGCAGCCCTTTTTGTAGTGGCTAGAAACTAGAAACTGAATGGATGCCCATCAATTGGAGAATGGCTGAATAAATTATAGTATATGAATGTTATAGAATATTGTTGTTCTGTAAGAAACGACCAGCAGGAGGATTTCAAAGAGGCCTGGAGAGATTTGCATGAACTGATGCTGAGTGAAATGAGCAGAACCAGGAGATCATTATATACGGCAATAACAGTACTATATGATGATCAGTTCTGATGGATATGGCTCTCTTCAGCAATGAAATGTTTCAAACCAGTTCAGCAAAGAAAGCCATATACACCCAGAGAAAGGGATGTGAAATGTGGACCACAACATAACATTTTCATGCTCTCTATTGATGTTTGCTTGCATTGTGTTTCCTTTCTCTGATTTTTCTTTCTTGTAGATATGATTTTTCTTGCACAAGAATGATGTGTGGAAATATGTATACATATATTTGATTTGTAAAGTATTTTAACATAATTAACATGTAGTGGATATCCTGCCATCTAGGGGAGGGATGGGGTTTTGGGGGGTAAAATTTGTAACAGAAAACTTTGTAAGGGTTAATGTTGAAGAATTACCCATACATATGTTTTGCAAATAAAAAGTTTTAATAAAAAATAAATAAATATATATATATAGGTAGGTCACATAATTTGTCAGCAAGGAGTGAGCACTGATGCAAGGAAGATAGAATTGCTCCTCATAATTTACGTGAATTGAGAACTTTCCTAGAATTCACAGGCTACTATTGTTAAATCCATAAACTGTTATACTGCTATTATTAAACCTCTGAATAATCTCACCAGTGGATAGATGCAAAAGAAGAATTCATATGAACAAACTTTAAAAATTTTGTAAAGTGCCTTTTTTCTTTATTAAAGCTTTTTATTTGCAAAACATATGCATAGGTAATGGTTCAACACTGACCCTTACAAAGCTTTCTGTTACAAACTTTTCCTCCCAACTCTCCACCCCTCCCCTAGATGGCAGGAAGCCCACTACATTTTAATTATGTTAAAATACTTGGCAAACCAAATATATGTGTGCATATTTCCACATTTATCTTGCTGTGCAAGAAAAACCATATCTACAAGAAAAAAAAAATCTGAGAAAGGAAACACAATGCAAGCAAACATCAACAGAGAGCATGAAAATGTTATGTTGTGGTCCACATTTCACATCCCTCTCTCTGGGTGTATATGGCTTTCTTTGCTGAACAATTGGAGGTGGTTTGAAACATTTCATTGTTGAAGAGAACCATGTCCATCAGAATTGATCATCATATAGTCTTGTTGTTGCCGTGTATAATGATCTCCTGGTTCTGCTCATTTTACTCAGCATCAGTTCATGCAGGACTCTCCAGGCCTCTCTGAAATCATCCTGCTGGTCGTTTCTTTCAGAACAATAATATTCCATAACATTCACATACCATAATTTATTCAACCACTTCCCAATCTATTCAGTTTCCAGTTTCTTGCCACCACAAAAAGAGCTGCCACAAACATTCTTGCACATATGGGTCCCTTTCCTTCCTTTAAGATCTCTTTGGGCTATAAGCCCAATAGAAACATGCTGGGTCAAAGGGTATGTACAATTTGATAACTTTTTGAGCAGAGCATAGTTCCAAACTGCTCAACGGAATGGTTGGATCCATTCACAGTTCCACCAACAATGTATCATTGTCCCAGTTTTCCCACATCCCCTCCAACATTCATCATTATTTTTTCCTGTCATTTTAGCCAATCTGATGGGTGTGTAGTGGTACCTCAGGGTTGTCTTAATTTGCATTTCTCTGATCAATAGTGATTTGGAGCAACTTTTCATATGACTACAAATAGTTTTAATTTAATTATCTGAAAATTGTCTGTTCATATCCTTTGACCATTTATCGATTAGAGAATGGCTTATAAATATGAGACAATTCTCTATATATTTTAGAAATGAGGCCTTTATCAGAACCATTAAATGTAAAGATGATTTCCCAATTTATTGCTTCCCTCCTTCTCTTGTCTGCATTAGTATAAAGTGCCTTTTAAAAAATAACTGTTTTGGCCTGTGTTGACTCAAATGAACCTTTGATGTTACAAATAGGTTCTGGTTTTAAAGATATTTTATATTTGGAAAGTGATGATAATTTGTTTTAAAAAAAGTACTTGGCATTATTAGATAGTAGAATACTTTCTAGTAATTGAATGATATTCTATACATAAACTAGAATTTTTAGATTTACAACTCTCATTGAGTTCAAAGATTATATATATGATATATATACATAAAGCAAAATTTAAAGTGATGACAGATTACAACCCATTAAAATGTATTTTGATGCATCTCAATGCTTTTCAAAAATTAATAGCAATACTAGATGATTATGAAATTAGTACATTCTGCCAATCAGGAAAGCTAATATGGAGGATTGGTTTTGATCTCTCATGATACTCAGGATACTAATAGTGTGTTGATCATTATAGAAGAAGTGAGAGCTATTTGTAACTCCCAGTGAGATAATTCATAATTAATATGTACAGCTGTGAGCTTGGCACTGCCACCTAAAAGCATAACCTTAGTAGGGCTAAACATATTACACTGAACTAAAACTTCTTTGTTTCAGTTATTACTTGATGACTAGTAATGAGAAAAAAACTAATGCTGATGAGTTCTATGAAACAATACAATGAATAAACTGATGGGTTTACTCTCATCGACGCAAATGTCATTTTCTAGAGGCATTACTGCAGTGAAAACAATGACAGAAGGAAGAAATTTTAAAAACTTAATTGACCCTAAAATGAAATCTAGAGTTGGTTGGTGATGCCTTTACAAATATGTTCTAATCATGCAAGCATTTTATGAAGATTTTCAATATTTAAGTCAAATGAGGTTGAGTTTTATTGGCTACCAATTCTTAATGACATGTATGATGAATGTATAATAAGGTGCTCCATATGTTTGTGTGTATAAAATAAAGACGTATCAACTCATGTAGCATAATTAGAGAATATAAGCATCAGGAAATTAGTTATGGACTAATGTCCATGGGCAGAAGTCTCTGGATTTTTTTTATTCTTGAATGAAACTGTAAAAATTTGTGTCATTCCCTAATGATAACACACTTTTGTGACACATGCTAGCCTATCCAACAAAATAGTCAGCAGGTACTACCATCACTAAAGTGTTGTTAGGAAAAATACTTCTTAATATTGATTTTCCAAATTACAATTCACATTGAACAAAGTAGAGAATTTGAAAGCAAAGTGATCTTAAACTTTTTGACTTTTGCAGGAATCAGGATATCTGCAATGGTAACTTATGATTCCCAGCTAGACACCCAACCTGAAGGTTTTATTGTTGTGGGATGGATTCTCAAATTGGAGAAAGGGTTGGATTAGAGAAAAATGGGGTTCTTTATAGTTCTCAGCTTTTAGGATTCTAAGATAGGAAGCACAGTGGGTTGTTTAGTAGAGAAATATAAACTTTCTTAGTTTCTTTCCCTCCCTCTAAACTGCTGAAGCTGGAAGCCAGAATCTGGATTTAAATAGTAACGTCCTCAATATCAGTGAAGCGGAGTGGTCACCATGAATGTGCCACCCTAGCAGTATCCTGGCCTTCCTAATTTTAAAATTACCTCCCTTCCTCATGCTGATCTTATGACCCACATTTTTCTGCCTTATCTCACCTCCAGAATGACCTCATTTTCTTCCCTAAATAACTGATACATCAGTTTTCTACAATGGTCCTTAATCTCTCTGCTCTAAGTTAACAGTTTTAGACTTGTTGCCCAATTTAGTCTCCTCAAAGTCTTGTTGAGGGTACGAGCAAGAACAGTCATGGCCAGGCCTTCAGTGTGTGAGGTGGTCTATGCAAATGGGATCCAGAACTTCCTTCTGTGTCTTCCCTGCTTCAATTTTAGCCCTTATTCTATTACTGACTATACATTGTTATATGTTTCTTCCCTTTCCTCATGCTTCAGTTCATCCTCTATGAAAGTATATCCAGGGATTATGTAATATTTGGAATTTTTCAACTCTGATATTCTTTACATATGCTGAATGGTAACAATTAGGATCCTGCCAGATCCCTGGTTGATCAGTTCTTCTAGACCATCCATATATTGATCATAATCCTTTCTCAGTCTTATATCCAGATTTGAGCTTCTCTAAGAGGTTTCCCCTTCCATCCTAATGGTTGGCCTGTGAGGATGGCACTATGAGAAATGGTATCATCAACATCATCTAATGGAAGAGAAATTGAAGCTCATAGAAAGGAAGTGAGTTACTCATAGGAACAGACAATGACAAAACTGGGAGGGTTATGGTGTCATGAGGAAGTATTCTCGCTTTCCCTTGTGGGGAATATTACATATTCTCTGTATCTTGCAGTATGTTATAGTTGTTGAAAGTGATGATGGCACTTAGGAAACACCCAGCCAGAAAAACCCCAGATTTTAGGCTTCTTCTCTGAAGATGCATTAGGCATAACAGGCACAGGAAGGTGGGATCAGTGATACAAAGATCACAGGAGCACTTCAGGATTGACTCAACAGATGGATTTTTTAACAGGTTGCATTGCATCAAGGCAAAAAAGTATAAGATCTGGAATAAAAGAAACTTAGCTTGAATCTGCTCAGGCTATTTAGAACTTAAGTGACTATAAGGTGATTCCTTCTCCTTCATCTCATCTTTAAAATGAGAAGACCAGACCAGTCAACTTCTAAGACCTTTTTTAGACCTAATGTTATGATGTCCTATACTGTTCAATGAAATGACAGAACTGGGTAGGAGTCAGGTAGAGGTCTAGATAACAGGAGTCCTAGTAAGAGTTTAACATCTGAGCACAATCTCCCCTGCTCATACATTCATATCTTCATTCCATATTTATCTGTTAAACACATACATTCCCACCCTCTTCATAGAAGAGTCCATGGCCAAAGAAACAGAGATGCCATACAGAGACTGGTTCATTCATAAAGATAGTGTAATGTACAGAAGTTGCTCTCACATGGTCAGTGTTTAATGTTTCACTAAAGATTTTTACATGAATTACAGGAGAAAAATTCATTGAGCCTCTACTACATATAGTATATATATGAAATATATATAGATATACATATATGTATATATATATAACATAAATTATATAAAGGAGGAGGAGACAAGACCCTCCAGCCTACAGGAATTATTGCTGATAGATCTGGTCTGTGGGAAGTTCACAACTGCAGAGATTTCAGCATCTCAGCCAAAGGCCTGGGAATAGTAGAGGAAAAGAACATAGTTGTGCTGAAATCCAGATATGTAGGTCCAATAGCCTCAGCTCAGGAGCAGAATTATTCTAAGGAGAGAAAGCCAAATGAGTATTTCAAGTGTGAAGTAATTTTTCCCTAACACCTAGCTGTTGCTCAAGGTATAAAGTAACTTTTCCCTAAAACCTAGCTCTTGCTGCCCCAACTCTTACATCTTATTTACACAAAAGGTACCTGTACCATCAAGGAATCATATAATTGGAATGGTAACATTTAAAGATTTAGGGGAGAAAATCAAATTTTGCCTGGATTATTTGATGATAAAAGGAATATTATTTACAATAGCAATTTTGGATTAATAAACTTTTGGAATAGTCATAGAGCCTACAAAATTCTTGGGGAAAGCACCACTACTCTTCTCTATTCTTCCAACAATGCAAATGGATGGGTTAATCTACAGGATCAGACTCAAGTCTTCTGCCTCCAAACCCAGAGTCCCTTCCACCACAACACATCACGTCTCTCAGCACTCTGAAATCAACCAGGATAAGGAGGTGATCTTGTTTGGGACAAGGGTGCTGGCATAAGATCACCTCTTTGCCTTGCTTAAAGGATAAGTGAAAGGATTATCAGGAGACAAACTTATGAGGGGACAAGGAAAGAAATTGAACGATGGGAATTTGCAGAGGGAAGAAGATTCTCTTAAATCCTGGGGACTAGTGGACCTTATCATAAATCCATCACTATGACTTCAAGGGGCCCAGACATTGTCCACTGTACTTGTAATGGTTTTTAGGGTTTATCTTATTACCCCTGTCTTGAGTTCTGGGCAATTGTTTTGTGTAAATATCGGAAGAAAGGCTGAACAAGTTAGAGCCTATCCTCATGGCATCCCACTCTGGGTCCAGGGGACTTGCCCCACATCCCTCCTTTTTTACTCCAGGCAGACCAGGACCAAGATCAAGACAAGATATTGGAGCTGAAACATCACCCTGAGTTTTGGTCTCTCTTTTTCTACTTGGTCTTCCCAGTTCTAGATGCCTCTCCAGCCTCAGTCTTTCTCTTTCCCATTCTGTGAAGCTTTCCCTGCCTCCTCTCTCTTCTCCCCTACCATGGAGCTCATCTGACCTTCTCTAGTTTCATCCTTTCAGCTTCACCCATTGTAATCTCTAGCCCCCCTTCATCCTTTCTCTTCCCTACTTTTTCCAGGCTTTCATTTCAGTCTTTAATGTTCTCAAGCCTCACACACCTGGAACCACAGTAATAGTAACATCTTTGCCTCTTTGGGCATTGTGAATGGCACCATTTGGCTTCAGCATGAAGACAACAGAAAGAAGGTGTGGGGCAGGTCCTTGCTGTGTTGGCTCCTAGGGAAGGAGCCCAAAGGGGTGATGGCATAGTGGCCTGAGTTCTTAGGTCTGCCAGTGAAGAGGAGCCTGGACTCCTAGGACAGAAGACAGGATCCTCATACAGGGCACTGTCCCCAAGGGTGCAGACACAGTTCTAATACATATTGAATTGGAATACTTTGATTTGGGCCAGTCATTTCAGCACTGTTTTCTTTTCCCTCTTCTGTAGCATGAGAAGGTTGAACAAAATGATGATGTTTAAGATTCACCCCCACCCCCCAAGTTCCAAATGTTATGACTTTCATGCCTGGGAGTTCAGGGAGGGGAGAGGTCATGATGGAAGAGAAACTGAGCCTAGTCTGTCACTGCACAGAGAGGAGTCACTCCTCAGGAGCATAAGTCACACCACAGCTCTCAGTCAGGAACATTGGCTAAGAGAGACATGGATGAACTGTAAAGAATTAATATTCTTTATATGAAATTTGAGACAGAAACAAAGGAATGAGAGAAAGGTGCAAAATGATATAGATGTAGAGACATAGAGAAATGCTAAAAAAAAAAAAAACAAAACCCAACTATCCCTCCCTTTGCTGTAGCTAATAAGGACAAGATGTGGACAAGTTGGTGGGTTGACATTAGAACCCCAACCCCAAAACCCAGCCCATAGCTGGTGACCTTGGCAAAGGCCCAACTCCAATTCTGCTCCTTCATACCATACATAAGTCAAAATATCTGAATCAGAGAAGCTGAAATAAATCCTAGGGCTAAGATGCCCAGATTTTAAAAATCTCCAATAAATGGACTCAGGTCTCCAATACAGGGCTTAATTATTGAAGGTGAGGGGAGAGAGATGTAGACAGGAAGGAGCAATGGAAAAAAAACTTCCCTTAAGCCCTGTCCTGTTCTATAGCTTTGGCAAGGATCAAATAATTAGGGGAAACAGTAAAGCAAAGAAAAAGGGATAATGAGGGATTCTGAGCTCAGAGAGCTTCCATACCTCTCCATGGAGCTGAGCAGATCTTTCCACAAAAGCCCGGACAGCACTTCAAAATACCAGGGCATGCTGCATCATTCTCACACGTCTGTGGATTCTTGATCCAATAACACTCCTTTATAGTATGTGCACATATTCCTTAATTTTCTCGATTAGATGAGGACAAGGTCATGAAAAGACAGAACTTTTAATTTTTTGAACAATTCCCCTCCTTCCAGGCTTGACTTGAGGCATTCGCTTCTACCCTGCTGGGCTAATAGACCTTATAACATCTCCCTCTAGTCCCAGGAAACCTGACACAGTCACCATCTGGAGCATCGACACTACCACACATGCAGCCCTCCTTTCATTCCTCCTTGGAAATCTTCCAGTTCCCTTTTTGACCCCCTTGCCATTTGATCTCTGATTTCCCTCCTCGGGGGTGGACAGTGAAAGCATTATTATCTCATTTCATAGAAGAAGACAAGATTCAAGTTCAGAAAGGGTTTTTGTGATTTACTTAATTAAGTGTTGGAAACAGGTCTTGATTCCTGATGTCCTGACTAGAAAAACAGTAAACTCTGCTAGAACTGCCTCCCACAGTCAGTGACAGAATGCCAATAACAATAGAAATGGGGACAGAAAAAGAGGCAGACAATGAGATGAGAGACAGAGAGATGGAGTGATGGAGAAAGAGACTATGTTTAGACCAAGGCAAAAAAAGGCAGCCATAAAGAATGATTGAGAGCAATAATAAGCTATAGGATTGGATAGAGAATGAGACTGAGATACACAGAGCATGACAATGAAGCATGGTCTCCTAAAATCTTAGACACTTCTCAAACAGCAGCCCCAGATGGGAGTTAACAATGGGGAGGGGTCACTGAGAGTCTTGAAGGATGGAGGAAGCTTTGTCTTTGTCCAGAGAGCCCAAACTTCCTATCCTAGAAAGCTCAGCCTTGGTGGGGCAGAGGGACTTTCCCAATTCTCCATCCTGCAGACTACTCAGGACACTGACCTCACCTGCTTTTTTATTTTGTGTCCTAGTTGAAGGCAGGGACACAAGGGTGACTAGTAGCATGAGCAAGAAAAGGCTTCTGGGAATCATAGTGAGAACAGGAGCCACTGGATAGCTGGTGCAAGGGCCTGGCATTTATATCCATCTCAGTGTATGCAGTCTCCAAAAAATTGCATCAGTAATTATCTTTCCTCTTTAGGGGCGGGGATTCACAAGTAGGAAACTTTGGCCCAGAATTGTTGACAGTCCTTTCTGCTGTGCCCCAAGAGGAAGGGACTGGACTTGTTCTTCTGAGTTTGAAGGGGGGAGGAAGGAAGAAGGGCAAGAGAGAAAAGGAAGGAGAGGGAGAAAGAGGAAGATACAGATAGAGAGATTCAGAAAGAGACAGACAGATGGACACAGACAGACAGACACAGGGAGACAGAGAGTCAGAGATATAGAGACAGAAATAAGACAATTCTTAGGAGAATAGTTCATATTTCTAGTTTATTTTACATGTAAAATAATTTTTACTTTATAAAATTTAAAGCACAGGGATATGAGTAACCTTAAACAAGGTTTAAGGTTTAAACAAGGGAAATAACTTGTTTAAGGCTACTTCCCTCTTCTAGGCCTCAGTTTCCTGTCAAGGTCCCTCTAAGTACCAGAGTTTTGATCCTATTGTCACTAAATTCTCTTTTAATTCTAAATCTTGTACTTCAGTGGTAAACAATCTACACAAGCTAAGTGCTTTAGTGTGTATAGTGAGCAACCTTTCTAAACTGTGGCTGCTTAAACCTGCTTTTGTTAACTGCTGAATAACAATGGAGCATGTCGTTCCATCTTAACACTGAAGTAAATCTATTCAGTCACAGATATGAGTTAAGTCCCCCACCTCCACTGCAGAAGGGGTTTGGACCTAGTCTTGATGCTAGAGCCTCTGTAGAATGTACATTCCTGATATTATGGTTGCAAGTGTTTGGACACTCCAAAATCCATGTACCCCAAGATCTATAATGAAGCATATTACCTACCTGTTGCCAGAGGAGTGATGGTCACCAGAAAAACATAATTAATAGAAATAGACTGAGATATTGACATAGATGTAAATATAGATGTAGCTATAGCCATAGCCATAGTCATATAGATAGCTATTTAGGTAGATAGATATCAATTCATCAATCAATAAATATCAATTTATATAGACATAAAGACATTGATATATACATACATACACATATATAGAGAGATGTATATAAGTCTAGATATGGCCATTATATTATTCATTTTGCTTGACTATGTTTATTGGTTACAAAGAATTTTTTTTCTTTTATTCCATTTTTATTTGGGGAGAAGGATCGGGGATGGAGGTTGGCAATAGCAATGCCTAAGAAAGCAGGTCATTGAAAATATTTACAAGATGCACAGAAGAGAAAAGAAACTTGGAAGAAAAGATGAACAAGTAGGACAAATTGCAGACTCATTTAGAATTTATTAAATGTTTTAAACAATCAAGTGCTTTGTAATGTAAATTCACAATTTCACATGGAATTCTTTTTATATTCACCTATGTATGTGAAATACTCCTTTTTGTATTTAGAATATTATAAAATCAATTAAAACCCTAATGTCTGATTTCACAATGCTTCCTATACTTTGGATGAGCTCCTCTCTATTGGGAGCCTAATTATGGGCTCTAATCTTGTTTCTATTGTTAATTTACTTTATGACACTGAGCATATCAATGAACTGCTTTGGTTTTTCAGTAATAGGATCTCCTCTGATTATTTCACTACAAGATAATGATTATGAACATTTTTTTGGAATGTTAGCAGCTAGTGAGATTGAAAGCGACTCCTGAGGTGATGTACAGGCTAAAAGAAAGAAGGATTTGGCACCAAAAGAAACTAAACTAATGGTTCTGCTCTACAGCATAGAAGGATTTGTAAATAAAACTGACGTAAGTTGGAACAAATTGCTTCTTTATTTGTACCAGGTCCTTGGAATGGCTGACCCATTTGTACTTTTTCTTTACTTAAGACATATGTAACTATATTAAAGCAGATTATGGAAGGAAAGTGAGCATGATACAGTGGAAAGGCAACTGGCATCAGAAAAGGCAGAGCCAAGATGTTGAAGAAATAGAAAGCAGAACAATGATATTCCTCCTACCCCAACATCCTCCAAAAAAAATCCACTTCCAAATATATCTAGAAAATTGAACAGATTGTACCCTGATGTTAAAATCCAGAAATACAAATGAAAAATTGTAGTTCAGCTCATGCTGACATAGAAAAACAGATGGAGAGATCTACAGAGACTGGGTATGGGCTCCAATCAGGTACACACTGCAGACTAAGCACTTTGGGGGCTAAGGGATGGTTAGGCACTATGATAAGAGAGGGTCCCAGACTAATCCAGGAGCACTGTATGAGGATGACTGGAACAGACTCTGGTAACTAGAAGCTTTGGCACCCATTACCTGAGTCACCAAGACTTAGATGTCAAGGAAGACAAGTAGAGAAAGGGACCAGCATCTGGGGTGATGTTCCAAGGTAGGGAGTCCCAGGGCCCTATGTAGAGAAAGTAGCAAAGCAGCAATAGACCACTGTGACAGAGCAGAGTCTCAGTACCTGCTTCTCGACCATATTGAACTGTACAGAGAAATAATCAGGCACAGATCCTGTTAAAAGCTTGTTTGGGGTTATTTTTGGTGAGGGAATTGGGAGTAAATGTCTTGCCCAGGATCACACAACTAACAAGGGTTAAGTGTCTGAGACCAGATTTGAATCAGGTTCTCCTGTATCTAATAGATAGGGTTGGCACTCTATCTACTACACCATTTACCTATACCATTCTCTCTTTTTAAAGTAGATTCTTGAACTCTAAACTTAGCCTCTAAGGCTCGAAAACTATGCCTTATGTTCAAGAAAATGGGATAGCTGGGTGGCAAAGTGGATAGTGTTGGACAGAATAAAAACCACTTGAATTCAAAGCCTGCCTCAGATATCTATGTGATCCTCAGCTAACCTTTCTCTATTTCTTTGCCTCCATTTTTTCATCTGTAAAATGGAAATAATAATAAACACTTACTTTCCAGAATTATTGGGGAGATCAAATAAGATAATACCTAAAGCACTTTGCAAACCTTAAACCTCTATGAAAATACTAGATGTGATTACTTACTATTAGAGACAGATGTCAAAGAAAGGCCAAGAGCAGCCGTTTGCTTCATGGAAGTCCTGGGTATGAGTGCATTCTTTAAGAGAGATTTAACTTTCCCCACTCTGGCCCTTAGTTTTCTTATCTTTACAATGAGGGTTGAACCCAGTGGTCCATAAGGTATCTTAGAAAACTAGCTCTTGCATTCTATGATTTATGCTTTAACTATAAAACCATGATCCAGAGCCACCAGCAAACATTCTTGGGTTCATTCTAAGAATGATGACCAAAAGGGATAAAGTACTCCCTCTCTGGTTCATTAATGCCCTCACTTGGGGATACAATTTCAAGAAAATTCATAAAATAAATTCCACATACATTGGTAGCAAATGACCTTCCAAAAGTCTTTTGGATACCAGCTATTAAACAGATTGCTATTTTCTTTGCCATAGAACTTGAACAAGACAAATAGGACCCAGACACTTATAAACAAAGACAAGAAACATAAGAATCTAATATGCCATTATCCTTATTAGAGTGCACAAATTTATGCTCATCAAATGCCAGCCATTGGCTTCACAGTGCCACTGTGCAAGCATTTCAGAGAAATACCCTGGTACATTAACAAGATCCAGACCTACCTTAATCCTTAAGTTCTAGAACCCTTCTGGCAGTGTTCTTGACTGCCTCTGAGAAGAGTACGATTCAAGATATTTTCTCCTTCCAGGTGGTGGGTATCTGGTTCTCCAACTTAGAAGTTCTTAAATTCAAAATTACTAATGAATTGAACCCTGAAGCTCAAAAAGATACATTTGTCAACATTGCTAATCAGCAGCTTATACTCAGAAAAGGAAACAGAAAGGCAAAATGTTGCTCACCAAAGATGGAAAGGTCTAGGAAATTTATCTCATACTCCTGAAGGAAAACACATGTCTGTACTTGCCATGTACTTCTGCCTTAAGTCTCTTCAGGGACAAATGACAATTTCTCCTATGCTGTTATACTCTGCTTTAGTCTTGAAATTCAAGAGAAAGAGAAAGAAAGTATGAGGAAAAGGAGTCCCTTCTCCCAAGTGAATGGTCCTTTCTTCTCTATCCAAAAGACTACAGCTGGAGGCAAATAAGAGGTTGTTTTGATGAGCCCCAGTTAACCAATTATCCTAGTATAGTTCATTATCAGGAGTGTTCACTGTGTTCCCACAGGAAGGGCCCAAGGCTTACATTAATGTGTCTCCTTTCTAAAGACATCTATACCTCATAATTTCATTGAGTAAATTGAAAAATCCTTAAAAACTGATAGACTCCTCAACACCTATTCTTGATGAGGTCCCTTGGAGCTGGCAAACTATGATTTTTATTTCTAGGATTGGGGCTGTGTAAATGACTTCAAAAGGTTTTGTCCTGGATCAAGTTCTGCTACTTTTCCAAAATGCTTGAGAGAACCACCTCCTGATTCTAACCTTTCTCAGGTACAGAAAAGACAAAAAATCCAGAGTGAATACATTTGTCATCTAACATTAGAACTTATATTTCTCGATCAGCAGCATGATTTTAGAAAGGCCTGGAGAGACTTGTATGAACTGATGCCAAATGAAATGAGCAGAACCAGGAGATCATTGTACACGGGGGCAACAACAATATTATACTACAATCAATTCTGATGGACGTGATTCTTTCCAACAAGGAGATGATTGAGGCCATTTCAATGATCTGGTGATGATGAGAGCCATCTACACCCAGAGAGAGGAATGCAGGAACTGAATGTGGATCATAACATAACATTCTCACTCTTTTTGTTGTTCTTTTACATTTTGTTTTCTTATTTTTCTTTCCTTTTTGATCTGATCTTTCTTGTGCAGCAATATAATTATACAAATATGTTTGCATATATTGGATTTAACATATAGTTTAACATGTATAAAAAAAGAACTTATATCTCTTCAGATCAGGACCTCAGGCTCCTGCCAACACAATAGTTCAGCCAAAACTCCAGTGAGAACAACAACCAAACAGAGGTATCTTATGACTACAACCTTTCTGATATAATAACCAACTCATAAAACCAAACACAAAAAGAGTTATGTAATATGCCAACCAGTTAGGCACAGGAAGAATATGAATAGCAAAGCAATTCATTGGTAAGAGAGGAGGTCATCACTACACTGATGCAATCTTCAGTAATTCTTTTTCTTTCCCCCTAAGAAAGTACAAGTGGTAAAGGTTGATTGTGTAGCTCCAAAGAAAGCTTCCCTGAATAAGTAGACTCCTTCTAGTTCCCCCTTTCCATCCCTATACCCAAGGAAGAATAGGTAAAGGCACATCTCCTTTACCTATTGAAGATCAATATTTATCAAAGAACTTTGAGATGGACAGAACTTCAAAGATCTTCTAATCTAGCTTTTTTATAACCTAGATGAGGAAAATGATACCCAAAGAGAGAAAGGTATTTGCCCAAAGTCAAAGAGCAAGTTAATACCTCTATGAACTTGACAATAGAACTATTGATCCAATCCTCTCTCCTGAAGCAGTTCTCCTTGTACTAGGGATCTAGCTCTGCTCTAGCTGCAGTTGACTTCACCAGCTTCCCTGTCTGCTGTTTCACCAAGAAGGTCAAATCTTGACAATTTTCAGGGAATTCAACTCTTAATTATTGTTTCAAACCCAAGTGAAAAATATCACAAGGAAGTGATCCACCAGCAAACTTATCCTGTTGCCACTTGGGAACTGCTCAGCTGTGCAAGTACAATTCTAATCTTTTCTGGTCCCTTTGAATTTGATAATTTTCTCTGTTAATGATGTATCGGCTGGACTAGAACCAGCCTCTATACTGCGGGTGGTCAGAGCTGAAACAGAGCAGGAAAGAGTTAATAGAGTCAGGATATAAACAAAAGTTTAATTAAAGGGATTGTCCCATGTCTTAAGACAATTCTTGTGATCTGTATTTCTTGATACAATAAAGATACTCTTGGGTCCTGGGAGGTTAGTCATTATCTCAAGTCATGGGTGTCATGATTATTCTCTGGGGTACAAAATTGGAGTTCTATGGCAGGAAAAGGAGTATAGATCAAGGAATAAAGAATGTGGACATGTGATGTGATGGTGATTTTAGGAAATAGGAGGAGCAAAATTCCTTAGTGAATACCTGGTGCTGATAGAAGCGATACATTTTTCCAGAAGGTAATATCATACAGAGCTGAAAAGATTTTTATTATGCCAGGATCAGGAAACAGACTGCTTTCTGAACCTTAGCTATGGGAAACAGGATAGCTCCAAATATTTTGATATTTCCCCCTTTTGGCCAAAGGGATAGGGTCTGTAAGAACCCTATTATTATGGCCAATAAAAGAGAGGCAGACATGCATGATATATTGCCCAGTGCATTAGTTTTTTTGAGGGGATTTATATAGAAAGAAAATTATATCAACTGGTGTTTCAGTTGGTGTGGAAGCAAGAATGATAGAATGAATAAATACCAACACATATTTGAATCAGAACCTTAATGATTAGTACCTAACAAAAGAGAGAGAAAAGAAAAAACTAGGACAGTAGAGTCAACCCTTATTTGGAATTTTGAGATAACTATCTTAATGAATATCAGCTGCTTCTGAGTCTATCCGTTCAAGAAAGGGAGCTTTCTTCAGATGATTCAGTTTCCCATTCACACAGGGCTAAGTTTAAACAATGCAATACAGCTTTTCTCATAATTCCCATAATTGCAAAATTACATCACGTCAGAGACAGATCAAATTACTTAGAGGGCTCAAAAAAATTAGTTCTGAGAGAGAAGGTTTATGTTCAGGGCAATTCTAAATGGGCCTTTGGTTCCAAATCTAGAGGTTCAGAATTAACCTAATGCCATTACTGAAATTTGGTTCTCCAATTTTGAAATTTCAGTTGATATATAATTCTCTGTTTCTCTCCTGTACATGACATAATGTTTAATAGCATTCACTTGTAAATCTGTTCTTATTGCTTTTGCTTAGAAAGCTCATTTGTGGCCAGTTCTTCCATCTTTTAAAATTATCAGACACATACTTTTAAAAAACTGGGAAAATGTTTCACTTTCTTTCCCATTACCAGTGTCAATACAATTTATGTGTACAATTCAATTAATCCTTAATTAATAAAACCTTAGAACTTATTACTAATACCTATTCAAAGCCTGAATTTCCATGATTTCAGGATATTTGTTTCCATGATAATAAATTTGGAAGCCAATCATTTTTTTTTCTTAGAGAAAACAATCTAATCCTGTTGCTTTTTTCCAAATTCACATTTACATTTTAGGAAAGAAAAACATATATATTGAGCATTTTATTTTTCCATAAAAACAATTTTAAACATTTACTTTTAAAACTTTGAGTTCCAAACTTTTTCTCTTCTGCCTTCCTTAAATCCCCTCATTTAGAAGTCAAGCAATTCAATGTAGCTTATACATGTGTAGTCATGCAAAACATTTCCATAGTAATTATGTTGTGAAATACTAAAAAAAGAGAACTCTCAAGAAAGTTAAGATAGAATGACTCCCAGTCCTCCATCTTGCAGACTAACTCTTTCCCTGACCTCATCTTTACCTTGATATAATGTCCTAGTTGAAGACAAGGACACAAGAGTGAGTAGTAGCATAAGCAAGAAAAGATTGGTGGGCTTCATAGTGAGAACAGGAGCCAGTGAGTAACTGGTGCAAAGGCTTGGCATTTATATCCATCTCAGTGGATGCAATCCCTGGAAAATTACATCATCAATTATATTTTCTCTTTAGGGGTGGGGATTCACAAGCAGGAAGCTTTGGTCCTGAATTGTTGACAATTCTTTCTTCTATGGCCCCAGAGGAAAGATGGGAGGGGAAGAGAAAAAGAGGGGGGAACAGAGGCAGAGAGAGAGAGAGAGAGAGAGAGAGAGAGAGAGAGAGAGAGAGAGGGAGGGAGGGAGGGAGGGAGGGAGAGGGAAAGCACCAAAGGCCAAGTCAGATACTCCTTTGGAGAATAGCCCACATTCCTATTTCATTTTATGTGAAAAACAATTTGATTTGGTTTGAATCCAAAGCACTTGGGTCAGAAATGAGTGACCTTAAGCAAGTCTGGTCCCTCTTCTGGGACTCAGTTACTTCATTTGTCAAGGTTTTTCCAGAACTAGAGTTATGAGCCTATTTTCATTGAAGTCCATACTACTCTAGATCCAATCCTTCAGCAATCAACAATCTACACAAGCTAAGTGCTTTAGTGTGTATCTTCTCAATGTGACAGCAGCTTAAACCTCCTTTTGTTAACTGCAGAATAACTTTGGAGCATGGCATTTCATTTGAACATTGAACCAAAATTAACTGGTTACAGGCATAAATCAAGCCACTCACCTCCACTAAAGATGGGTTTTGGACCTAGTCTTGGTGCTAGAGTCTATGTTCTGTGAGAATTTCTGGCCATTCTAGAAACTGGAAACTGAATGGATGCCCATCAATTGGAGAGTGGCTGAATAAATTATGGTATATGAATGTTATGGAATATTATTGCTCTGTAAGAAATGACCAGCAGGATGACTTCAGAGAGTCCTGGAGAGACTTGCATGAACTGATGCTGAGTGAGATGAGCAGAACCAGGAGATCGTTGTACACGGCAACAACAATACTATATGAGGATCAGTTCTAAGGGACATCACTCTCTTCAACAATGAAATGCTTCAAACCAATTCCAATTGTTCAGTGAAGAAGGCCATATACACCCAGAGAGAGGGATGTGAAATGTGGACCACAACATAACATTTTCATGTTCTCTATTGATGTTTGCTTGCATTGTGTTTCCTTTATCGGATTATTCTTTCTTATAGATACGATTTCTCCTGAACAAAAAAAATGATGTGTGGCAATAACTATACATATATTCGATTTAAGTATTCTGACATAATTATCATGTAGTGGATATCCTGCTATCTAAGGGAGGGGTGGGGAGTAGGGGGGAAAATTTGTAACAGAAAGCTTTGTAAGGGTTAATGTTTAGGAATTACCCATACATATGTTTTGCAAATAAAAAGTATTAATAAAAAAAAGAAAGAAAAGAAAAAAAGAGAGAATTTCTGGCCATTGCAAGAAACTGGAAATTGAGTGGATGCCCATCAATTAGAGAATGGCTGAATAAATTATGGTATATGAATGTTATGGAATATTATTGTTCTGTGAGAAATGACCAGCAGGACGATTTCAGAGAGGCCTGGAGAGACTTGCATGAACTGATGCTGAGTGAAATGAGCAGAACCAGGAGATCATTATACACAGCAACAGCAAGACTATATGAAGATCAATTCTGATGGACATGGCTCTCTGCAACAATGAGGTGATTCAAAACAGTTCCTATTGTTCAATGATGAAGATAGTCATATACATCCAGAGAAAGGCCTGAGGGAACTGAGTGTGAACCACAACACAATGCTTTCTGTGAATATTTCCATGCATATTGTATTCTGGTCAGGAAAATATTGCAGACTGAGTACTCCAGGACCCAAGCAGGGACTATGCAAGAAGAAAAGAGGAGGTCCTGGACCCATTCAGTAGTACCATATACAGAAGACTGGAACAGTTGCTGACTGGAAGCTTTGGCACTCACTATTTCTGGGTCATCCATCAAGACTCAGATATAAACCAAAATCAGATCGAGAAAAGGACCATTGTCTGAAGGTGGTATTTCCAGGTAGGAGTCCCAGGGGAAAAGTTCAGAAGCAGCAGCAGTGGTGTGATTCAGAGCAGAGTCCCAATGCCAGCTTTTAGCCCACATTGTACTCAAAGAGGTATAAGCAGGCAAAGAATCCTCCACCAAAAGAAATCCTACAGTTCTTTCACTCTTACCAAATAGATGAAATCACAGATTTTTATTAAATTTTTAAAAGTAGATTCTTGAACCCCAAACTTGGTTTCTAAGGCTCTGAGGACTATGCCTTGTGTTCAAGTAAGTGAGATAACAAGATGATAATGTGAATAGAGTATTGGACAGCATCAGGAACATCTGAATTCAAAACCTGTTCGGATACTTATCATTTAGGTGACTTTCAGATAACCTCTTTTTGTCTCCTTCTATTTCCATTTCCTCATGTATAAAATGGGGATAATAATAAACACTTACCTGGCAGGGTTATTGGGAAGATCAAATGAGGTAACAATAAATAAAGCACTTTGCCAACATTAAAGCCATATAAAAATGCTATATATGATTATTATTAGAGACAGAGGAGTAGTGTGCCCTGGACTTCCTGGAAATTCTGGGTACAAGTGAGTATTCTGCCATTTCCTAAGAGGACTTTGACGTTTAGCAAATTCTTTCCCTTCTCTGGGACTAAGTTTCCTTATCTGTTTAATGAGGGTTAAACCCAATGGTCCATGAAGTCTCTTGGAAAGCTTGCTTTTCCAATCTATGATTTATGCTCTAAATAAAACCTATGGTGGAGGGCCATCAGCAAACACACCTGGGTTCTTTCTGAGACTACTAACCATAAAGGGATCAAGTTCTCTCTTTCTGGCTCATTAATGCCTTCACCTGAGGATAGAATTATAGGATCATGTCTAAAATAGAACGTACATATCTTGAATTTCTACATATGTTCATAACAACATGACCTCCCAAAGATATTTGAAGGACAATTCCAATACCAAGTATGGAATCAATTATTATTTCCTGTTACAGAACCTGAACAAGACACATAGGAATCAGACACTCATAGAAAAAAGATAAGAAACATAGCAATCTACTAGCCCATTGCCCTTATTAGATTCCACAATGGCAGTCTATGCTGATCAAGTGTTAGTCATTGACCTCACCATGCCACTGTCCAAGCAACTCAGAAAAATACCTTGGGGTATTATTAAGGTCCAGACCTCCTGCCTGGCCCTGCCATGGCTTTAGCCCTTATGTTTCAGCAATTTTGGTGGTCTCTTATCCTCCTCCCAGAAAGGCACTATTCAAGATATTTTCTTCCTTCAGTTGCCTAATGCCTGGTTCTCAAACTCAGAAGTTCTTGAATTCCAGATTAGTCATTTGTCAACAAGGGTCATCTCTGACTTGTGCTCAGAAAAGGAAACAGAAAGGTAAAACAAGTCCACCAACAATTGGAAAGTCTAGAAAGCCTATTTTAGACACATGAAGAAAAGCACATGTCTCTCCTTGTGATATGCTTCTGCCTTAAGTCACTTCAAAGAGGAATGACAATTCCTCTTATATTTTCTTGTGCTGTAGTCTAGAAATCCAAGAGAAAGAAAGCAAGAGGAAAAGAGATACTGTCTTCCAAGAGTATGGGTCATTTCTGTTCTATCCATGAAAACACAGCCAGAGGCAGCACCTGCAAATAAGAGGCTATTCTCCTGAGCCCTGATTAACTAGTCACGATTGTGCAGGTCAGTAACTATAGAATAATGAGGGGAGCTCACTGTGTCCTCCTACCAAGGGCCAAGGGCTGAGGTTTAGATTCATGAGATGTGCCCCCTTCCTAAAAATTTTATACTGCATAATCTGATTTAAAAGAAAATTTAAAAATTGGAGGCAGAGAAAAGGAGAAAATATTACAAGTATCCAGAAAGAAACAATTCAAGTGTAGAGGAGCCAAGGTCAGAATCACACAAGATTTAGCAGATTATACCCCAAAGGATCAAAGGGCTTGGAATAGGATTATTTCAGAGAGCAAAGGATCTAGGATTACAATCAAGGATCACCTGCTCAACAAAAATGAGTATAATCTTTCAGGGGAAAAGGTGTATTCAATGAAAGAAATATCTTTCAAGTATTCGTGATGAAAAGTCTAAAGTTGAATAGAAAATTTGGTTTTCAAATCCAGGACTCAGGAGAAGCAGAAGGAGATAATCAGGAAAGGAAAATCATAAGGGACTTTAAAAAGTTCACTTGCCTGGGAGTACTAGAAGGAAAGAACATTACCAAGCAAGACTCCAGATATGTGGGTCCAACAGTCTCAGGTCAGAAACATGAGTACTTCTAAGGAAAGAAAGCCAGATAAGAATTTCAACTTATACAATAGCTCTACCCACTGAAAAATTCAGCTCTTGCTCCCCAATTCTTATTCCTATCAATGGAAAAGGTGCATGAAGGACAGAGGAATTATGAGACTAGGAATCATAACAATTAAAAATTCAGGGGAAAAGGAATCAAATTTGCCTAGGCCTGAATAGGGATTATTTAATGATAAAAAGAATGTTATTTGTAATAGCAACTATGGATTAATAATCTTTGAAAATTTTCAGTCTACAAAATAGAAATCACATTTCTCTTTCTTTCCAATGTAAATGAATGATTATCCACAAGAGGAGTCCCAAGTTTTCTGACTCTGAATCAAGTGTCCTTTCCACTACAACTTATCACATCTATCAAAACTTAAAAGTTAAGTAAGAGAAAGAGGTCATCTTATTTTTGGTTGGGGCAGGAGTGATGGCATAGAATCACTCTTATAGAGGGAGCAGGGGCTAATGACTTGCCTAAATGATGATGGACAGGGAAATCAGGACAAAAGTCTAACATAGAGGTGAAAGAGGAATACTGAACAGGGAAAGCATGCTGAGTTTGGAGAAGGTAGAATGTGAATTCAGAAAGATTCCATAACTCCTGGGGACTGGCAGATATAACCATAAATCCATTATTATAAATTCAAGACATTGTCCATTAGCTTTACAGTGGTTTCTAGGTTAACCTTATTACCCTGTGTCCTTGATATTTCTCTGAACAAGTTAGAGGAGCCTTTCTCCATCACATCCCTTTCTGGGCCCAGGGGACTTGCCTTACCTCCTTCCTCCTTCTCTATTGCAGGCAGATCAGGACTAAGGTCAGATGCCACTGGAACTGAGACATCACCTTGAATTCTCTTCTTTCTTTTTCTACTTAATCTTCCCAGTCCCAGATGCCTCTCCGGCCTCAGCCTACAGGACTCAGCCTCTCTTCTTCCTCTCTCAAAAGGCTGCTTTGGTTCCTTTTCCTTCTTTGTCTCTCTGAAAATTTTCTGAAGAGAGAAAAGCCCACATTTCTGGTGCAGTTTATTTTCAAAGCAGCTGGGTCAAAAATGAGTTACCTTAAGCAAGTCATGTCTCTCTTATGGGCCTCAGTTTCCTCATTCCAGCACTAGACCTATAAACCTATTTTCACTGAGGTTTCTTCTAACTCTAAGTCTTGTCCTTCAGTGGTCAACAATATATCCCAAAAATGCTTTAGTGTTTGTGGTAAGTATCCTTTCTATGCTATGGCTGCTTAAACTTCCTTTAGTTAACTGTTGAATAACATGGAACATGGCATTTCATCTTAAGATTGAACCAAAGCTAACGAGTTACAGAAAAGAGTCATTACTTATATCTCCATTGTAAATGGGGTTTGGACCTCAACTTAATGCAAAGAGTCTTGAGTTTTCCTGACACTTCTGGTGTTAGGACATTCTGATGTCCATGTGTCAGGGGACCAAGATGAAGTGTTTTCTACCTGCTGCCAGAGAAATGATAGACACCACAAAAGGAATAATATAGAGACATATATATATATATATGTATGTATAGACCTAGGCAAAGACATAGATAAATATAGATATACATAGGTCCATACATGTTCACAGTATGAATACATTTCATGTAATTATATTTATTAATTTTCTCATTTATTTCATTTTAATTTAGACAAAAATGTCAGGGATGGCCATAGTAATGTCTAAGAAAGAGGGCATTTGAAACAGTTTATAAAAGGTACAGAAGAGAAAAGAAAGATGCTTAGGAGTAGTACAAGTAGGACAACTTGTAGCCCTTTGTAAATTTATTAAAATTTTTTAAATCAAGTGGCTTGTAATGGAAATTCATAATTTCGCCTAGAATTCTTTTTATATGCTAATATATATGGAAATACTTCTTTTTTGTGTTCCAATTCAAATTTTTTTCTTGTCTTACTGTTTTTATTTTTTTATAAAAACTTTTCATTTGCAAAACATATGCATAGGTAATTTTTCATCATTGACCCTTGCAAAGCTTTCTGTTACAAATTTTTCCCTCCTTCCCCCTGCCCCCCTCCCCTAGATGGCAGAAAGTCTAATACATGTTAATTATGTTAAAATACTTGACAAATCGAATATGTGTATACATGTTTTTACAGTTATCTTGCTGTGCAAGAAAAATCGGATCTACAAGAAAAAAAATCTGAGAAGGAAAATAAAATGCAAGTAAACATCAATGGAGAGCATGAAAATGCTATGTTGTGGTCCACCCTCAGATCCCACAGGCCTCTCCTTGGGTGTATATAGCTTTCTTCATCATTGAACAATTGGAATTGGTTTGAAGCATCTCATTGTTGAAGAGAACCATGTCCATCAGAATTGATCATCATATAGTCTTCTTGTTGCTGGGTATACTGATCTCCTGGTTCTGCTCATTTCACTTAGCATCAATTCATGCAAATCTCTCCAGGACTCTCTGAAATCATCCTGCTGGTCGTTTGTTACAGAACAATAATATTCCATGACATTCATATGCCATAATTTATTCAGCCATTCTCCAATTGATGGGCATCTATTCAGTTTCCAGTTTCTAGCCACTACAAAAAGGGCTGCCACAAACATTCTTGCACATGTGGGGCCCTTTCCTTCCTTTAAGATCTCTTTGGGATATAGGTCCAGTAGAAACACTGCAGGGTCAAAAGGTACACACAGTTTGATAACTTTTTGAGCATAGTTCCAAATTGCTCTCCAGAATGGTTGGATTCATTCACAGTTCCATCAACAATGTATCAGTGTCCCAGTTTTCCTACATCCCCTCCAATATTCGTCCTTATTTTTTCCTGTCATCTTAGCCAATCTGACAGGTATGTAGTGGTATCTCAGAGTTGTCTTAATTTGCATTTCTCTGATCAATAGTGATTTGGAACATCTTTTCATATGACTAG
>JAJPUD010002725.1:183198-196509 GCA_023553655.1 Myrmecobius fasciatus | reverse complement strand
TTGAGTCATTCACTTCCATTTGTTCAATTCTAATTTTTAATGTATTATTTTCTTCAGTTACCTTTTTTTAGCTCCTTTTGTAACTAGCCAATTTGTTCATTGCATACTTTTTCCATTTCACCAATTTTGTTTTTCAGTGAATTGGTGTCTTTTTCATATATCCTTCTTGCAATGATCTCAATTCATTTCTACATTTTTCTTCTAACTCTCTTTTGAGATTCTTTATGCAGTTTTCCAGAAAAGCCTTGTGAAATGGGGACCAGGTCATGTCTCCCTTTGTGGCTTCCTCTGGAGTTGCTTTACTTTTATGAACCTCAGGATCTGAGGTCTGTTCTTCTCTCTCTGCATAAAAAAACTCTCTACAATGAGAGTTCTTTTTGTTTTTTATTCATTTTTTTTAAGCTTGAGGTCTGTTTAAAGCAGAGGAGCAATAGCTGCTTTAATTTGCCCTGGGGCAGTTTGGCTGATTGACTTCCTGGGCTGGGCTATCTGGGCTAGGTCCAGCTTTCTCAGCAGTTTACAATGTACCTTTTACAGAAGGCAGATCTGCCAAAACACTTGCCTGCAACCAAGGCAGAGTGGCCCAAGAGTCTCACAGGAACTTTCCAGGTGCTTAGAATCCACCATGCTGAGTCCCGGCCTGGCTTCCTGCCATGTCTCCCAGAGCTGCCGTCTGAGCTTGGCAAACTACCCGACCCTCTGTCCATCTGAAACAGACCTGTTCTGAAGCTCTTCCAAGGTAACTTCTTCTGTAAATGTCTTGTACTCCAAATATTTGGGGGCACTTTGACTCCAGAACCAGTTTAAAGGCTTAATCTGCTGTTGGTTTGAGAGAAAGTCAGAGGAGGTCAGAGAGAGTTCTGTCTTCACTCTGTCCCTCATTAGCTATGTGACTTCAGGAGATTCCCATTCTCTCTGAATTTCAGTCTCCTGCTCTATAGATGACTGAGTTGCCCCTAGATGATCCTACATCTTTTAAGCTATAAAGAGTAGAGAAGGAAAAGGACTCCCTTCTGAAGTGGGAAAGAGCGAGGAAGCTGGGACTTGTTTCTAAGTCAAATCTCAAACAGGAATTCCTATTTAGTAACTTGAGCACAACCTGACCAGATTTACCATTCATATATTTATCTCATCATTTACTCTTCATTTACTCAAAAAAGTCTGTATTCCTACATAGCTCATGAGTCCAAAGCATATAGAGGTGACAAGAAAAGTCTGGTTCATTCAAATATACAATCCAGTGTGCAGAAGTTATTTCCACACATTCAGCCAGTGTTTAATGTTTCACCAAGGATATTGATATGAATCACATAAGCAAAAATTCAATGAGCCTCCTCTACAGAATAAGATATATAGAACTGGAGAAGATAAGACCTTCCAACCTACAGAGATCACTGGTGATGGAGTCTATGGGAAACTCTGAAGATAGTTTAGTTTCTCAAGGCCTGAGAGGGGAAGAACATAGCCACCCTAAAAAACAGATAGTACCAAAAGCCTCAGTTCAGAAACAGGAATCATTCTTAAGGAAAGGAAGCCAGACAAAGATCTAAAGGTGTAAAGTAGCTCTTTCCATGCAAAATTCAGCACTTGCAGCCCCAATTCTTATTTCTCTTTACAAAAAGGGCACCTTAAGAGATAAGGAGATATAAGATTGGAATGTCAACATTTAAAGATTCAGGGGGAAGTAAATCTAATTATATCTAAGCCTGAATAGGGATTATTTAGCTATAAAAGGAATGTTATTTGTAACTTTAGATTAATTAAGCTTTTATGATAGTCATAGAACTTACAAAATTCTTGGGAGGAAAACACCACTCTTCTCTATTTTTCCAACAATGTCATTGAATGGGTTCCCTACAGGATCAGACACAAGTCTTCTGACCCAAATCCAGGGATCTTTCCGTTACAACACATCACCTCTCCCAAATTTTGAAATCAATCAGGAAAAGAAGGTGTCTTGTCTTTGTTCTGGACAAGGGAGCTGGGAGAGGGTCATCTCTATACAGACAGCAAAAGATTATGATGCCTTGCCTAAAGATGGTGTATAAAGAAATCAGGACAGAAACTTATTCTAGGGGTCAAGGAAGAATATTGGGCAGTAATAAAAAAAATCTCTGCATCTCTCAGCACTGCCCAGCACTGTATATGGTACCATTTGGTCTCAGCATGAAGACAATATAAAGGAGGTATGGGACAGGTCCCTATTGTATTGGCTCCTGGGGATGGAAGTCAAAGGAGTGAGGGTGCAGAGACTGTATTTCCCATTTATTCTCTTTCTCTCCTCACTATGAGCTTCCTTAAAAATGTTTCTATGAATCATTCCCTCTCCCAATATGCTTTCTCTTTTATTACCCTCCTCCCTTCCCTTATCCCATTCCCCTCCAATTTTTCTGTAAGGTAAGATAGATTTCTATACCCATATTGAGTGTGTATGTTATTTCTTTGAGAGAATTCTAATGAAAGTAAGATTCAGTTATTCATCTTCCCCTCTCCTTCTTCCCCTCCACTGTAAAAACTTTGTCTTGCCTCTTTTTATGGTAATTAATTTACACTATTCCACTTGTCCTTTCTCCATTCTCCCAGTACATTCTTCTCACCTCTTAATTTCATCTTTTTTTTAGATGTTATCCCTTAATATTCAACTCTTACTTGTGCTCTCTATCTATATATAATTCTTCTAACTGCCATAATAATGAGAAAGTTCTGAGTTACAAGTATCATCTTCCCATATAGAAAAGTAGACAAACAAACATTATTAAGTCATTTATGATATCACTTTCCTTATTACCTCTTTATGCTTCTTCAGAGTCCTGTGTTTGAAAATCAAATTTTCCATTCAGCTCTAGCCTTTTCATCACGAATTCTTGAAAATTCTCTATTTCATTGAATAATCATCTTTTCCTTTGAAGGATTATACTTAATTTTGCTGGTAGGTGACTATTGATTGTAATCCTAGCTCCATTGTTTTCTGAAATATCATATTTCAAGTCCTCTAGTTCTTTAATGAAGAAGCTGTTAAATCTTGTGCTATACTGAATATGACTCCACTATATTTGAATTATTTTTTTCTGAATGCTTGCAATATTATCTCCTTGACCTAGGAGTTCAGGAATTTGGCCTTAATATTCCTGAAAGTTTTCATTTTGGGATATCTTTCAGGAGGTGATTGGTGGATCCTTTCAATTTTCATTTTATGCTTTGGTTCTAGGATATCAAGACAGTTTTCCTTGATAATTCCTTGAAAGATGATGTCCAAGAAGATTCTGGTAAGATGGTAAAGTAGGTTGGTAAATTTCAAGCTTTCCAGATTTGCCCCACAAGCAGAACTAATTTGCACCTCAGAACAAACATAGACTGATGAAAAATCAAGAAGAAGTGGGGCAGACAAAGGTTCCTTCTGACAAAGCCTATCTGAAGAAAGACTCCAGCCCAGAAATTAACCAATGTGAAGTACAAATATCTCCAGGCTATCTCCATAGAAACATCAGTACACCTGGGGCTGGGTTTGGCTGGAGCCTCAGCAGGAATCACAGAAACTTTCACCTCCCCGACTACATGTAGAGTTTGAGTTTGAATCTGTGATGACTGAAGGAACCTTTGCTGAGTAGGAATGCTGTGCTGCAGAGACTTGGACCTGAGTGAGAAAGAACCAATACACCAGATGAGTAAAGAAGCAGTAGGGCAAGTAGGGCAGAAAGTGTACCTTTTGATTTGGGGTCCCAGGTCAGAGGACAAAGCTGAAATGAAGCTAGAAACACCATCCTTCCACCCCACTATTAAAGGTGCTCATACTAATACTTCTCATTTTAAAAATTGAACAGGCAAAGAAGACCTCAAACATAAAAACTTACTATGAGACCAGCAAAGATCATAGTTCATCTTCAGAGGAGGACAGTGAAGTTAAAAAAAAAAAAAGCTTCTTCTACCTCCAAAGAATAACATTAAATGATTCCCTGTCCAAAGAGAATTCATAGAAGAACTCAAAGAAGAATTTAAAAATCAAATCAGAAATATTGAGGAAATCTAAAAACAATAATAAAAAAACCATCCAATAAAAACAAGAAGATTATGGAAAAAATGTTAACCAAGTGGAAAAGGAGAGACAGAGTCTCAAAATAGGTCTTTGAAAACAAGAATTGGGCAAGGGGAAGCCATGAAGCTGTAAGAGACAAAGAAATAACAAAACAATATAATGAATGAAAAAATTGTACAGAATGTGAAACATAAGAAAAATAACAGTACTGGACAACAGATCAAGAAGAGAAAATATGAGAATAATTGGACTACCTGAATCTGTAAACAAAAAAAGAATCTTGACGCAAATAATGGAAGAAATAATCCAAGAAAATTGTCCTGAAGTGATAGATTACAAAGGGAAAGTAGAAATAGAAAAAAAATCCACCAATCCCCACCTCAAAAAGTTTGTTAAAAACACACACACACACACACACAAAGGAATGGTATTGTAAAATTTTGAAATCCCCAGATCAAAGGGGAAATTGTACAAAAACAAGGGGAAAAAAAAACCAATTCAAATACACTAAAGCTACAATTAGTTGTACAGGACTTATCAGTAGTCATAATAAAAGACCACAGATATTGGAATCATGTTTACCAACAATCAAAAGAAGTAGATCTATGGTAAAAAAAAAAATATCATATGCAGCAAAATTATCCATAATATTGAATGAGAAAAAATGAACATTCAACAAACTTGCAGATTTTCAGAATTTTCTATCACCCAAAGATGAACTCAATAGAAAATTTAACATATAAAAGCCAATATCAAAAATCAATTTCAAGGAACTAAATATGGAGAAATTGTTTATGTTTTTACATGGAAATGTATACCATATGTTTAAGATTGACATCAGCAATAGGGTAGCTCAAAAGGAAGATTAGGGCACAATTAAGGTAAAAATAGTAATTATGTTATACAAATGAGGTACAGAGAAAGAATATATTTCTCATAGTTCTGAAAACCCACTCACATCAAGAATGGGTTAAATAAGCAACACAACACATATACCATGAAGGGTATTGCACACTCCAAAATCTATTTTAAAAAATAAGAGAGGAGGGATGGATGTAGGGTGAAGCAAAGGATGGGGGAAAAAGACAAGAGAGGGATTCATGAGTGGGAGCAGGTTAAATAATACTAGGGCAAATTGAGGAGCAGATATAAGCATAGAGTTAGCAGGGATAAGAGAAAGAGGTGTATATGTATGTGGAGGGGAGTCAGAGAGAGATCTGTATATGTATGTATGTATGAATATATCTATATATTTATACATAAATATATCCTTGCTTAATTATAGCCTGCTTAAAGGAGGTGAAGGGAATGAAAAGTGGAAAATGAATAAAATTTTTAAAAAGTACAAGCAGAGAACAAAAGAACAACCTACAAGGAATTAAAGAAAAAATGGACACTCATAAATATAGTTTACTTCTATTATTATATATCCTTTCTTGAGCTGGTAATTTATTGTTATATATTTAGAATCCTCCCTGACATTCTGCTGGACACATGACAATGTTCCGTTTTGTTTTGTTGCATACTGTTTTATTTTCTTTTTCTGTCTTTCTTTTTTTTTTGTTTTTAATAAAATAAATAAAAAAATAAAATGAAGATAGAGTGATAGGTGGGGGGAGATAATGCCCAGGTTCTTTTTTTTTTATCAGGACTTTCAGGTAGACCAATAATTTTAAAATGCTCTCTCCTGGATCTATTTTCCAGGTTTTTCCAATGAGATATTTCACATTTTTCTTCTGTTTTTTTTTCTTTCTTTCTTTCTTTTTTGTTTTTGCTAAGTGTTTGGTGCCTGGTTCTCAAACTCAAAAGTTCTTGAATTCAAAATTACCAAAGAGTTGAAACATGAAGGTCAAAAATATCCATTTGTCAGCATGTCTCATCATTGGTTTATACTCAGAAAATGAAACAGAAAGGCAAAACATGACTACTAAGCATTAGAAGGTCTAGGAAACTTAATCTCAGGCTTATCAAGGAAATCACAGGTCTCTCCTTGCCATACATATATTTCTGCCTTAAGTCACGGGGAGGAATGATTTTTTTTTAATTTCTTCTTTTTGTGCTATAGTCTAGAAATGGAAGAGAGAGAAAATGTGAGGAAAAGAGATCCCCTCTTCCATGATTGTGGGTCATTTCTGCTCTGTTCAAGACAGCACCAGAGAAAGCAGCACCTCTAGAATAAGGCTTTTATCAGGAGCCTCATTTTTTTAAAAATGTTTATTTATTTAAAACTAAATAAAAATAACAAAAGAAAAACAAAATAGAAAAAGAAAGATAGAAAAAAGGGGAAAAAATTGTCATGTGCCCAGCAGAACATCAAGGAGGATTCAAAATATGTAAAAATAAATTTCCATTTCAAGAAAGCATGTATAATAAAAGATAACATTATACTCATGACTATTCATCTTTGCTTTGCTTTCTTGTAGATTATTCTTTTATTCACTGCTATTTATTTTTTACTTCATTATTTTGTCCTCTTTCAGCCGCCCCATCTTCCCCAAGCAGGCTAATCCCTCAAGCACAGATATATTTTTATGTATGTTGACACACACACATATTTACATCTACAACTGAAGTCAGGAAGACCTGAGTTCAAATCTGGCCTCAGACACTTAACACATCCTAGCTGTGTGATCTTGGGCAAGTGACAACCCCAATTGCCTCAGCAAAAAAGAAAAAAAAAGAAGAAGATGATGATGAGAAGAAGAGAGCACTCATAAATCCGGCAGCATTTTAGGAGTTTGAAATGTCCCCAAACATTCAAGGACTTGCCTGTTTCCATTGGATGATGGAATAAGTATATGGTGACATTAATACTTTGAAACATTTGTATGCCTAGATAGTGTCACTGTATTTGGAAATATATTGGAACAAAAGAGATCATAAAGGAGGGAAAAGGACCCACGTGTGCAAAAAATGTTTATAGCAGTACTTTTTGTAATACCAAGGAACTGAAAATTGATTGGATATTCATTAGTTGTGGAATAACTAAATAAGTTATGGTATATGAATACCATATGAATGTAATGAAATATTATTGTTTTATAAGAAACAGGCTGATTTCAGAAATGCCTGAAAAGGCTTACAGGAACTGATGCTAAGTAAAATGAGCAGAACCCAGAGAACACTGTACACAATAACAACAAAATTATGTGATGATCAACTGTGATGGGCTTGATTCTTCTCAGTGAGATGATTCAAAGCATTTCTAATAGATGCGATAGAAAGTGCCATCTGCATCTAGAGTGAGAACTATGGAGATTGAATGTGGATCAAAGCATAGTATTTTCACCTTTTTTATTGTTGTTGTTTATTTATTTGGTTTTTTTCTTCTCTTTTTTTTTCCTTTTGATCTGATTTTTCTTGTACAGCATGACAAATACAGAAATATGTTTAGAAGAATTGCACATGTTTAATCTGTATCAAGTTGCTTGCTGTCTTGAGTAAGGAGAGAGATAAGAGGAGGAAGAAAAACTTGGAACATAAAGTTTTGCAAAGGTGAACACTAAAAACTATCTTCATATGTATTTGGAAAAATAAAATAGCATTTAAAAAAGAAATATGTGGAAAAGGATGAGAAAAGCATTTGACAAAACCAATTTGAAATTGTTACTTGATAAGGCAACTTTTATAGACCTTTTTGTTAAATAGGTGGGTCACATAGGATGTTAACAAGAAATGAACATTGATACATGAAAAATAGAATTTCTCTTCAGATGGCAACATTCTAGGAATCTGCATGGATTGAGGACTTTCTAAGGATTCACTAGCTCCTATTGTTAAATTTCTGTAGAACAATACTTTTATTACTAAACCTCTGAATAATCTCACAAGTGAATATATGACTACACCAGAAAAACATCTGTGTTCATTCTGAGACTCCTGACCATGCAAGAATAAATTTTTCTCTTTCTGGCTCATTAGTACACTCACCTCTGAGTACAATTACAGGGAAATTTCAAAAATAAAACTTAAATATCTTATGTAATATTATTATCATATTATCATATTAATCATATAATATTATAAAATTTAATGTTATTTATCTGTGGTACTGTGAGTTCAATGGCTGGCATATCATCAATATAGCATGTCTTTATCCTTTTTGAAATCTAATAAAAGAAATGGGATATTAGATTTTATGTTTCTTATCTTTGTTTATGAGTAGCTGAATCCTTTGTGTCTTATTCACTTTCTTTGGCAGAGGAAATAGCAATCTGATCCCACATCTGATATTCAAATTGTCATTTAAAGACTTTTACATCATGCTCTTACTAACATATGCTACCTTTCCAAAAATGCCCAGGAAAGGACCACCTTCTCACTACAACCCTTCTCAGCTGCAGAAAGAAAAGAAAATCTAGAAAGAGAGATTCCCTTCTTCATTTCAACTTAATTTGAATTTATGTTTCTTCATGTCAAGGCCTCAATTTCTCTAGGGACAAAATTTATCAACCTCAGACATCACTGGCCTGTGCTCAGAAAAGGAAACAAAAGGAAAAAAAACACCAAGGATTGGAAGATCTAGGAAACTTATCTCAGATTCATGAAAGAAAGCCCATGTCTCTCCTTGCCATGTGCTTCTCCTTTAATTCACTTCAGGGAGGAATTACAATTTATCCTGCATTCTCTTACAAATGCCAGAAGGAGAAAGTATGTGAAAAAGCAGTCTCTTTTCCCAAGGGTGTGGGTTATTTTTGCTCTATATAAGATACCACAGTAAGAGACAGCATGTCTAAGTAAGAGGCTGTTCTCCTGAACCCCACTTAACCAATCATCCTGGTGCAGTTCAGGAACTATAAACCAATTAGAGGAATTAACTATGTCCTCCCAACAAGGGCTCAGAGCTTATATCATGCTTCTTGGAATGTTCTACCTCCATACAAATATTTATATTTTTAATTTCATATAATGAATTGAAAACCCAATAAAAAATTATCAGGGATTTTCCTGAACGACTCTTCTAGATGAGGGTTTTTTGTTCTTGTTTTTTGTTTTGTTTTTAGAGTTTTTGTTTTAGTAGGACATGATTCTAATTTCTAGAATGGGAGCAGTATAAATGACTTCAAAAGGTTTTGTCCCACACCAATTTTGGATCTTAGAGCTGGATAGAATTTCAGAGATCTTCTAACTTAGCTCCTTTATTACATAGATCAGGAAAATGAGTATCAATGAAAGGACAATGTTTGCCCCAGATCATAGAGTCAGTTAATGCCTAAATGAACTAGACATTAGAGTCATGAATTGAATCTTATTTCTTGATGAAATTAGCCTTCCACAAGGGATCTACTCCTTCTCTGGCTGTAAATGAATTCATTAATATCCTTATCTCCTGGGTTACCCAAGTGAAAAATGTCACAAGGCAAGGACTCCCTCCTTTATGCCAATACCATCCCCCCCCAGGAAACTTACCCTGTTGCCTACTGAGAACTGCTAAGTTTTGCAAATAAATAGTCTTTTTGAACCTGATAATTTTTCTCTGTTAAGGGAACCACCTTCTAACCTGGGGTGGCCATAGTCAAAACAGAACAGGCTACAGACAGGAGAGTCCCGAGACAATTTAATTTCAGATTGAGGAAAATGACAACTGCAGATGTAAACTCCTCAAGAAGGAAAACTAAGAACTGCTGGCATCTGGGCCACTTATGTGCATGAAAGGGGCTGGCCCACAAAACAATCATTCTTAGGTCTTGAGACAGTTGGTCAGCATTTCTTGGGACATTAGGAATGTTTCTGGGTCCCATGGGAATAGTCATGGTCTCAAGTCTTGGGTATTATGATTATTCAGTAGGATGCAGAACCACATGTCTGTGATGGGAACATAAGCACAGTACAATATTCAGGAATGATGAACATGTAATGGATGTGCTTGGGAAATACTGGGAAATCCCTCAGTATTCACTGAGATGCTGATCCAGGTAATACACTTTGCCAAGTAATATACTATTATAGAGTCCAAAGGAGTCTTTCTTTGGATCTTCTTGTGTTGTGCTAGAAGGACCCTAATTCTGCCTCAAGTCTTCTTGATCTTTCACCAGAATATGCATAATCCATCTGAAGAAAGACCCCAGGGTGAAGTACAAACACTTCCAGCTTAGCTCCAGAGAAACACCAAGTGGGTACACCTGGGGCTGCTGGGTTTGTCTGGAGCCTCAGCAGAGACCTTCAACAGAAACTTTCACCTCTTGGACTGCATGTGGAGTTGGGGTCTGAGTCTAGGAAGACTAAGTGAACCTGGGCTGATCAAGAATGTCAGGCCCAGCTGTGCTGCAGAGGCTCCATCCTAAGCGAGAAGGAACCAGCACACCCATGAGTGCAGAAGCAAGGATGCTGCTGGCTGCTAGTACTTACAGGAAGGTGGAGCTTTTGGTTTGGGGTTCCTGGTCAGAGGGAAGAGCTGAAGTAAAGACAAAGGCACCATCCCTCCATCCCATGATTAGAAATGTTTACACTAATCCTTCTCATTAAAAAAAATAAACCAGCAAATAAGAAAGAACTCAACCAAAGAAACTTGGTATAGGAATAGGAAAGATAGGAACATCTTTAGAAGAGAACACTGAAGTAAAAAGAGATTCTTCTATCCAAAGAGAATTGGTAAACAACATCATGCCCAGAAAGAATTTATAGAAGAACTCAAAAGAGTATTTAAAAATTAAATGAGAGACATTGAGGAAAAACTTTTAAAAATCCAAGAAAAGCAAGAAGATTATGAAAAAAAAAGTTGACCAAATAGAAAATGAGATACCAAATCTTAAGGATGAAAATAATTCTTTAAAAAATTTTAAAAATTAGAATTTGGCAAGGGAAGCCAGTGAAGATATAAAAGATCAAGAAATAACAAAACAATATAAAGAATGAAAAAATAGAACAGAATGTGAAACATCTTATTAGAAAAACAGCAGAATTCAAGCTATTCTCCAATTAATAAATGATCAAAGGATACAAGCAGACAATTTTCAGATGAAGAAGTTGAAACTATTCCTAGTCATATGAAAAGGTGTTCCAAATCACTATTGCTCAGAGAAATTCAAATTAAGACAACTCTGAGATACCACTACACACCTGTCAGATTGGCTAAGATGACAGGAAAAGAAAATGACGAATGTTGGAAAGGATGTGGGAAGCCTGGGACACTGATAAATTGTTGGTGGAACTGTGAAAAGATTCAATCATTCTGGAAAGCAATTTGGAACTATGCTCAAAAAGTTTTCAAACTGTGCATACCATTTGACCCAGCAGTGTTTCTACTGGGCCTATATCCCAAAGAGACCTTAAAGGAGGGAAAGGGTCCCACAGGTGCAAAAATGTTTGTGGCAGCCCTTTTTGTGGTGGCAAGAAACTGGAAATTGAATGGATGCCCATCAATTGGAGAATGGCTAAATAAATTATAGTATATGAATGTTATGGAATATTATTGCTCTGTAAGAAACGACCAACAAGATTTCAGAGAAGACTGGAGAGACCTACATGAACTGATGCTGAGTGAAATGAGCAGAACCAGATCATTATACACAGTAACAAGACTATATGATGATCAATTCTGATGGACATGGTTCTCTTCAACAATGAGGTGATTCAAATCAGTTCCTATTGTTCAGCCATGAAAAAAGCCATCCAGAAAGAGGCCTGTGGGAACTAAGTGTGGACCACAACATAGCATTTTAACACTTTCTGTGGATATTTGCTTGCATTTTGATTTCCTTCTTAAGTTTTTTTTTCTCTTTCTAGATCTGAGTTTTCTTGTGCTGCAAGATAATTTTATAGATATGTATACATATATTGGATTTATCATATATTTTAACATATCTAACATATATTCGACTACCTGCCATCTAGGGGAGGGGGTGGGGGAAAGGAGGGAAAAAATTGGAACAGAAAGTTTTGCAAAGGTCAATGTAGAAAAATTACTCATATGTTCTGTAAATAAAAAGCTTTAATAAACAAAAAAAACCCAAAAGATGTGGAGAAGAGATCAGGAAGAGAAAATATAAGATAATTGGACTAGCTGAAAAAAAAACATTGACACAATAATAAAATAAATAATCCAAGAAAATTATCCTGAAGTGATAGATCATGAGGGAAAAATAGAAATAGAAAAAATACACCAATCACCACTTCAAAGAGATACTTTGTGGAAAACAAATCGGCATATTATTGTCAAATTTCAAATCCCCAGATCAAAGAGAAAATTTTGCAAAAAAACAAGAAAAAAGTCATTCAAATATGCTGGAGCCACAATTAAAATTGTACAGGATTTATAAGTAGGTCCTGGAATCATATATACTGCAATCAGAAAACTAGGCCTGCAGCCAAAAATATCATATCAAGCAAAATCATCCATAATATTCAATGAATAAATGGACATTTAACAAACTTACAAATTTTCAGGATTTTCTATCAACAAACCAGAACTCAGAAGAAAATTTAACATTTAAGAGCTAATATACAAGATTAATTTTAGGAACTTAATGTGGACAAATTGTTTATGTTATCTACATGGAAATGTACATTTAAGATTGACATCAGGATTCAGACCAGTTCCAAAGATCTTGTGATGAAGAGAGCCATCTACATTCAAAGAGAGGAATATGGGAACTGAGTGTGGTTCATAACATTGCATTTTCACTCTTTTTGTTGTTGTTTGCTTGTTTTTTTATTTTCTTTCTCATTCTTTTCCTGTTTGATTTGATTTTTCTTGTGAAGCAAGATAATTGTATAAATATGTATGCATATATTGTATTTAACATATATTTCTGCCATGTTTGATATATATTGGACTACTTGCCATCTAGGGGAGTCATGCCAAAATCATGCCAATGGTAAGTGGCACAGATGCACAGATAGGATTTAAACCTAACTTCAAATACAGTATTCTTTTATTGAACTAAACTCAATGGCAATTAAAAGTAGCAAGCAATGTCTCCTAATAAAAAGATTAATCCATCAGAATGTTAGGTATATTGGGAGAACTATAATAATAGGAAGCAAAATTATACCCTTTCTTATACTCAAAAAAAAAAAAGACAACTCCAAGATATATAAAGGATGTGCAAGAATCAATGTGCACCTGAGTGCTAAACCTCAGTCTACTATGGTTACTATGGAATATAGTTTCTGCACTTGAATATATGATAAATTATGTGATACCTTCTCACCAATAAAGATGAAAATAATAAAAATAAAACCAAAAAATACAAAAAAAAAAAAGATTGACATCAGGAATTAGGTTGTTGAGGACTATGCCTAAGTGTGAAGGAACAGGTCAATTCTCCGAAAGTCCG